>JAJGRW010002155.1:0-23172 GCA_025461045.1 Carex parvula | reverse complement strand
ATGAGGAGGGTTCAAATGCCTCCATTTTTCATGCCTCCATCATGCCTCAATTTCTAAAAACTTTAATAACTCAAAATTTAAAACTTACAAGTCAAAATAAAACAGTTGGATATGATCTACATCATTTTATCTATACCTGTGTAAAAAATTATGACATTTCAATTTTGTTTTGGTTGTCATCAAAAGCTTGTGAAAAACGTACTAATGTGGATAATTTCTAGACGTTGATTTTTCAACTTATTGATTCACATAAAAATAAAATCAAAATATGATAATTTTTTATGAGCACATAGATAAAATGATGTAGATCATATCCAACGGTTTTATTTTGACTTTTAAGTTTTAAATTTTGAGTTATGAAAGTTTTTAAAAATGGAGGCATGGTGGAGGCACAAAAAAATGGAGGCATTTGAACCCTCCTATATATATATATATAGAGAGAGAGAGAGAGTGAGTGGCTAAGATCAAAGTGGTATGACCAAGGCCTTTGGTGCTACCAAGTCATTTTTGGATTTTCAAAGTCCAAATGGTCAATCTAAACCGTTAGATGTGATATCTATATTAAAATCTGCTTGGAGACTAAATTTTACATTTTTTGGAATTTTTTTACTATTTTTTAAGCCACTTTGAAAATTGCTGATCACATGGTCCAGAATTTGGTTGCACTGTTTTTACTGTTCACCCGGATCTGCCATTTTCAAAGTGGCCTAAAAAATAGTAAAAAAATTCCAAAAAATGTAAAATTTTGTCTCCAAGCAGATTTTAATATAGATTGAACATCTAACGGTTTGAATCGACTATTTGAACTTTAAAATTGCAAAAACTAATTGGTAGCACCAAGGCTTTGGTCATACCACTTTGACCTTAGCCACTCTCTCTCTCTATATATATATATATTTTTTTTTTGACGTATATTCATAAATTAAATCTACAATAACAATCCTAAAATAATTAAAAAATGGAAAAAATGAATACATAACTAATTAATTCAAAAAAATATAAATAATATTTGAAAAATGAAAAGAAATCATAACCAATTAGAAAGATGATATAATTTGCATGTAGCGAGTACGTGTCTAAATAATCTTAGACTTCTACACGTAAGAAACATCAAAGAGATGCATAAAATAAAAATAAAAATAAAAATTTGATTGGAGGACTGGTATTCAGTCTAAAATTACATCTTTTAATCACAATTGTTCATAGATAAGAATATCTACAAACTTAATATAAGAAAGAAGATAAGCTCTAATAAATCGCAAGGTTTTGGCTCTGGGTTCAAATGCCTCCATTTTTTGTACCTCCACCATACCTCCATTTTTAAAAACTTTAATAACTCAAAATTTAAAACTTAAAAGTCAAAATAAAACCGTTGGATATGATCTACATCATTTTATCTATGTGCTCATAAAAAATTATCACATTTCGATTTTTGTTTTTATGTGAATCAATAAGTTGAATAATCAGCTAGAAATTATCCACATTAGTACGTTTTTTACAAGCTCTTGATGACAACCAAAACAAAATTGAAATGTCATAATTTTTTACACGTGCATAGATAAAATGATGTAGATCATATCCAACGGTTTTATTTTGACTTTTAAATTTTAAATTTTGAGTTATTAAAGTTTTAAACATGAAGGCAGGATGGAAGAATGAAAAATAGAGGCATTTGAACCCTCCTCTTTCTCCATTATAGCAGCAGATATCTGATTCATTTCTCCGAAATATTCTGATCCAGAAATCCAATCTTTTATGATCCGAGATATTCGTTAATCATTAGCATATTGGATGCACATCCTCCTTTGCATATTCCAGCTTTATTTGCGATTAGGCTAGTGAAGATAATGCCACTTTTTTTGGATATAGAGATGGGATACTTCTCAATCTTTACAGACATGGTGCTGATAATGATGGTGGGTCATTCTTTTTTATTCTGTTGTTTAATATACATCCTATACCCGTAGTAATTGTTTAATTACATCCTGCGCCAGTAAAAAGATCATTGTAAACCAATATATTATTTGAGTTTTAAATTGTAGTCCAGCTTGGAAAAATTAAACAATTATAATTAATCATATCACCCATATTTGCTTGAGAAATATAAATCCCTACTAGCTTACTCCAAAAGTTAAGTTGACTTTAGTTATTTTTGTTTAATTCGAACTTGTTATTTTAAGTCATGGTTAAAACTATTCTTATTTAATTGGAGCTTGTTATTTAAGTCATGGATTAAATTATCAACTAATGAGGAAAGAGAAATCGAGAAATAACTTAAGCTTTTAAGTGATATAATTTATTCCACTTACTCCATCTTAAGTAATATCAGCTATCCGATCATGTAATCAACTCCTTGTAAATTATTTTTTACGCTTTTAAGGGTCTTAGAAAAGTTAAATAAAAATATTATTTAATACATTATAATAAGGAGTCCGGCTAGTATAAGATTGGTACATATAACACTAACTCCGAAATTTATTAAATAGACTTCAAACGACGAATCCAAACCGTTCAAACCGATTTACTATGTGAGTGATGTGTTTACATTAAAAAATTATATTTTTTCGAGTTATTTTAGTACTAAGTCAGACGGTCAAAAATGTTGAAAAATGAATGCTTTAAAAATTAACTTAAAAACTCTCACATTTGACTGCTTGACTTGGTACTAAATAAATTTGAAAAAAAATATAAATTTTGCATGTAAACACACAACTAATGATGTAGATCTGTTTGAACAGTTTGAATTTGTTGTTTAAAGTCGATTCGATAGATTTTGGAGTTGGTATAATATATAAACTAAAATGACACTGATATCATATAGCCGGACTTTGTAATAAGTGATCTATACTTAATATAATATGTAACAACACAAAAATATTCAAGAGGGAAAATAGATTCAAAAATAATATTAAATTGTTAACAACGTAATAATCATTAGATAACCCTTTTTTGTTAATTTAAAAATTTTCAATGACATAAGGCCATGCCTAGTGGGAGCTATAATAGGCGAACCTAGTCATAATTTTTAGGTTCGATGGTAATAATCGGACGACTTGTGTCTAAAATTTGGAGCAACTAAATTTCAGACTTGATCAGTTGACAGCCGCTGTCAAGGTTTCAAAAAAATTTCAGACTTATCAGTTGTCACTAACCCACTATTCCATTACCATCCCTAGTTGGGCTGTTTGATTTTTATCCAAGCAAGCTATGGCCTATGGGCACATGCTATATAGAAAGGGAATGACTTGGTGATCGGAAGGGAATGACTTGGTGAACGTGAGCGAAATAGAAAGGGACAAAGAGAGCGAAGAGAAAACAGGGTTTCCGCTGCTCTTTTTTTTTCTACTCCGACCCGGCTCTCACCGACTACCTTGCCTCTGTTGTCCACATATTCGACTTCGAGGGAGAGAGAAAGAGGTCAGATCCACTGCTTATCTGCGACCCTTTAAATCCTAACTTCGTCGCTCTCCCTACCTCTAAACCGGTTACCCCAAAACCCTAGGCAGGGTTGGGGGAGGCTGCGCTGCGTGCCGGCCTCGCCCACCCGCCACCATACTTAAACCTAAATGCCTTATACAGCTAGTGCAATAGAGGGCAATGGAGATTGGCGACCACTTGCAGTCGGTTTGCTAGATGTTGTGAGGTCAGACTTTGTGTTGTGTTCACTACAGCATTCATACTCTTCTGCGACCGGCCAAATCGGTCGCAGAAGGTATTTCGCCATTCGCAGAAGGGTATATCGGTCGCTGATGACCAAAATCGGTCGCAGATGACCCGGACGCAGTTGGTTCGTCGCTGATGACCACCCCGCTGACATCACCGGTCGCTGATGACCCCTTTAGCGACCGATTGGATCTATCGCTGATGCTGCGTGGTGACGTGGCGCAAGACCATCAAAGACCGATTGGCCGGTCGCTGATGGTCCAAAATCGATCGCAGAAGGTTATTTTTTTTTTTATGTTTTTTTTGTTATTTTTCTTTTTCCCAATTGGTACGAAACGTACCAAGCAATGAAAACATAATTTACAAGCAAATATACAATTCACCGTCGTCGTTTTCGATCGACAAATATATAATTCACAAACAATTCACATGCAAGTAATTGAACAATATAAAATACTGATACGACATCCAATATCAAATATCCAACATAAACAAGAAATATGTAAAATACTACATAAACATCCAATATCAAAGTACGATATAAAAATAAAATATCTACAGTACGACATACAGATCAAAACATCCTAAAACTAGTCATCTCCTAAATCATCACCGCTGTCATCCTGCGCATTGGGACGGTGTGAGCTAGAACCTCCATGTAAGAATATAACTAAAGTTTTTAGGGTTTACTGTTTAGGGTTTACAATTTTTAAGAGTCTACTGTTCCGTCAATTGGTTTACCACACTTGGTGTTCTTATTGGATTGAAACATACTCAAAAATAGAATTTTGTACCTGATGAGGCGAAGAACGTCCCACGTTACACCTCACCTCCTCCATGAATTAGTTGAGCTGTGGTTGAAGCACGCTCAACAACCTGACTTGAAATCGCATTTATGTCTTCTTGCCTGAGAGGAGGCGGCGCCGAAGAATATGATTGCGCTTGCGATTGCGAAGAAGACGTCTGCGACCCACCTGGGCGATACATCGATCTCGTCTTACCTGAAATATTAAATCGAAGATCATTAATTATTACGTTATATAATTTAAATACAAATTTACAATTTTAAGTATGTGTATTTTACCTAGAGCACCGAGACCATAGTTATCGCCGTGAGCATTATTGTCTGTGTTGGCGTACCAGACGTCTGCGTCAAAAGCGGGCCAAAGGGCTCGATCAGGTCCATATTTTGCGCTCATATCCCGATCGTAGTCTTCTAGCAAAATTTATAAAATAAAACAAAAATAATGTAAGTACAACAAAGAATGAATATTAATATAAGATTGTTATGTTCTATTACCTGTGCCTTTTTCACCCTCGCGGATATGAATTGCCCCGTTTTCTTACTGGTATGCGTCTGCATGAACAACTCGTCAGACCACCTAGGCTCGCGCTGGTTTTCTTTCTCCTATTATGAATAAACATTTCAACATAAATAAAATTATTAAAGTTAGTTCGAGTAAATTTTAATTGTTTTGATAAAATAAAACATCTTACGAATCTTTGTTTGTGAACCAGCATGTTCACTGAGCCCGTGGTTGCAAAAGAACCCTCTCCAGATGAGGCCCTATTTTGTTGATTTTGATCGCTCCGCCTAGAAAACTCTTCGGTGCACCAATAGTCACACAATTTGGGCCAGATATCCGCTTTTATCCAATCATACGTGCTTGGCACCCCTCGGTCCTTCCACTCCAGGATGCTATCTCCATACCTAGCTTTTGCTTCGTCTCTGCACTTGTGAAGCAGGTTTTGGAGAGCTCTGTTAGCTATGCTGGCGAAGGTCTTCCATGTTGAATCCTCGCCTTCACCTGAGTGAAACTGAAAGTGCGTCTGCATGCGTGATTAAAAAGTCGTTGGTTAGCTTAAAAAGAGAAACAATATGTTGCCAATTTTAAAAATGATATTTTACTCCTTACCCTTTCTGCTCGGCATACTAAATGTTCCGGTTTACTAATATAATTAACCAACATAAAATTAATAACCAATTAACCAATCAATTAAATGTATTTGTAGATTGATTCCCCTATATATTTACTCAATTATAAATTTATAATGTCAATTTCCTGACCTGTTTAGATTTAATTACATCAAAACTGTTTAGAAAATTGATTATAAGTAATGATATTATATGATAAAGGAAGACATGCATTAATTATAAAGTAATGTTTAGAAAATCTTAACCACTTATTCACTGGTGACTGGTTTCTTAAAAGGAAGACATGCATTCATATATGATAAAACAGAGAAGAGATATGAAAAGAGAAATCATCAAATGCCTAAAAGAAAAGAAGAAAATGACTTTCCAGAAAAGCATGCAAAGATTACCAAAAGATCCATATAAGTGATAGAATATGAACATTGTTACTTGTGCAATCAGATCAATAAGACATTAACAGCATTATCAAAACAGAAAACATTTTATTTAACAATAAAGCCTCTTAAACCATGTTTATTACCAAAACATTACCACAGTACTAAGTTAATAAGAATGGTACCAGTACAGTAATCATGTGTCATCAGATTATTATACTGAACTGGTACCAGTCCTTTGGTACCGGTATCACATCCCTAGGCACGAGGCTGTTTTGATAATGCTGTTAATTTCCAACTTTGTTCCAGTGTTGAATGAACATCATGTCAGGCATTAAAACAATTCAATTAACCAAGGCCCCTATTTTATTAAACAGTTCAATTAACCAAGGCCGAGACTTAAAAGGAAATCAAGGAAACAACGGCCGGCCGGGAAAATCAACAACCCGAGCCCGGCATCAATTAAATAAGTAGTTGAATAGTTACCCGAGAGAGATAATCGCAACGAGGGTCAAAATTAGGCCGGTTCCAAGCTAACGGCAAGCACCACAGTAAGCACCCGGCACCAAGAAAAACGCGGAGCTACTTTGGGGGTCCGATCTGAGAAGGCGGCGGGGTTCGGGCGGCGCGGGTTCGTGCGGTTTTTTCTTTTTTTGTGGCTAACCTAAACAGCGGGAGAGAAAGGGAATGGCGTGCGGGTTTTTTTTTTTTACTTGAGACCTTCAGCGACCGGGCCAAATCGTTCGCCGAAGCCTATTATCACCGGTCGCTGAAGGGGTCGTCTCCGAAAACAATTTACTTTTTTTTTTTTATTACCTGAGAGAGGGTCTTCAGCGACCGGCGACTAAACCGGTCGCTGATGCCGGTCGTTGAAGACTTGCTTTGTTGTAGTGGTTGCTCGATGTTGTGATGTATTGTTTATGATCTAGATGATGAGTTGTTTAGATTTTGATATGTTGATGTTGTCGTAGATGTGAACGATTGATGCAATTTTATTTTATTTAATGAATTACACTTGACAATCACTGTCAATGTTTAAAATAAAAAAAAAAACTCTCCATTAGAGATGGCCATAAAAGTCCACAATGCATCATATGCTCGTCTGACACCATCAATTTAGACCGGACTAAGTCGGATCTGATATTCAATCAAAAAGAAAAATCGGATCAAATAAACAATATAGTAAAACTGGTCAGATTTCAATTTTCTAATTTGATGTCAAAGACTGAGTAAACTGAACCAAAATATGAGGTGACAAGCCGATTCTAAAACTTAGCACAGGCCCAACCCTATTTAATCATATTCCATCTCGTCTCCAACCTAAAAGTAAGTATTTCGTTGAAATACGTATGTATATAACAAATTCTTAAACTGAAACAGTTCATACTATGTTGACTGCTAATTTTAAAGTTTTCAAAGTCCAAACAGTCGATCCAAACCGTTCAATATGATAGATATATTAAAATGTGTTTGCAGATCAAATATTACATTTTTTTGAATTTTTTTACTATGTATAAGTACTTTACAAAATCGTTGTTTTCATACTATTGAATTTTTGTATCCATGTTAATAAATAGTAAAAAAATTTAAAAAATGTAAAATTTGATATGCAAATACATTTAATATATCCATCATGTTGAATGACTTGAATCGACTGTTTGGACTTTAAAAATGCACGGTATCATTCGATATCATCAAAAAATGGTGTCATCCGATCCCTTCTTCTCTTATATATAGTTATTGGAGAGAAGTAATGAGAGAATTGAAAGTGACCTGTAACCACACTTACTAAGGACACCCTAGAGGAAGGCTTTATCATAATCATAATGCTTGTTCTTTTGAATCAATCTTTCCATTAACACAAGAAAGAGACCTAACAAATCACTATGAAATTGACACCCACTCGCTCGGAATTGTTATATCAAGCACCAGTCTTTCCAGAAAGAAAAAGTAATTAATTATCACCAGTCATTCCATACTAGCGATTAACTATTGCAATGATCAAATATCAGTCGAAAAAAAATATTTATTTTTATTCTGATATGCTGATGGTTAGCTGATCTGAAACTTTTTCTTATTTTAATAGTTATTTCAGTAATTTAACATGCCCGATGAAAGGAATTCAAGCAATTAATGTGTTTATATATATATATATATATATATATGTATGTATGTATGTATGTATGTATGTATGTATGTATGTATGTATGTATGTATGTATGTATGTATGTATGTATATGTATGTGTGTGTGTGTGTGTGTGTGTATATATATATATGCAAAACAGAGAATAAGCGGAAACGAAAATTACAAGTTTCTTGAACTGAAAGGTAGCAGCTCCTATTTTGACGGCTACGCTACTTCATGTACGCTTTGCTTTTCAGGTCAACAACGACTCAAACTGGGTTAGTGTCAGTGGGTCCCATTTAGTTGGTGCTATAAATATATTCCAGTCGCAGTCAATAGACAGATCACAGAATAATAAAGTACCTTTTTATGTCTGGAATCAAATTTTGCCACGAGAAATATAAGAAAATTAAAACGATATGAAAAGGAAACAAAGGTTTGGCTGGCACATGGTCTTCTCAAGTGTACGCGTCAATGCGTCATGCACATCCTATATATTTTGCATTAGGTTTGGTATGCTGTTTTCTATAGGATGGAATTGTGATAACAACTCTACTCATGTGAATAATTTTTATTTGGAGAAATATGACTGAAAGTCAATTTTTTTTGTTTTTTTTGTTTGGGTATCTATTTTCAGTCTTTATTGATTATTAACGTGGTTTTGTATAAAAATGTATATAAAAGGAATGTTTCATTGTGAATTTATCAACTATAAAGGGATCTACTTGAACAATATAAAAATTGTTAAATATCAATTATCAAAATTAATGTAATTAAAATTGTAAAAGAAAACAAAGAGAAAAGAAAGAGGAGGCAAAATATTGAGTTAAAATAATTTGCCTACACTTTTCAAAAGAAGCGCATTTATAAATGGCCTTTACGGTCTACAAATCAATGTTTGTTACAATGATCTGGACCTTTACGGTCTACAACTCTACATTGCACGGTCCAGTGAATTTGGCACAAATTGAGAGGAGACAGCAGCCGACCTGTCCCAGTGAATTCCTTTTCTTTACCTTTCGGAAGATTACAAGGAAGATTTCTCCTCGGTTGAAGAGTCAAATCTCGGATCTCTAAGTTCTCAAATCACATGAATTTTGAGGCCTAAAAGAAACTAATTAATTTATTTTATCTATGCTATGCACATGTAAATTACTTGGGCCGCCAGATATTATCCCAATAATTGCAGTGAGCCATTCTTATCATGACAGCTCAGCTTCAACTTTTGTGCAACTGCATTATTCTCTAAAAATGCTAATATTATTATATATATATGATTGTAATGAACAAATTAAACACAAAAGTTTAACACTAATACACCTTTAATTTTCAGAAGCAACTATACACGCACCGCCTTAATGATTTCCAGTATCCTTTATTTTTTGTCACCATCCCACCTAACCTTTCTATAGCCACCTCAAAATATATTTAACTAAAAATAAACAGAGCTTTCACAAAAAGATCTTACTAGAGAATTAATTAACAACTTAATTAGACTTCGACGCTACACGACGCCATTTGTTGAAAGCGAAACGATTGAGTATTCCCTTGGGTAACCAAGAATGCCGGGCATGTGACGAACAGGTGGTAGTGGCCCGATATCCAGCTCCCGACTTTCCACCGGATTCGACCGTCGATCTTCACATGTATCAGTATGAACCCGGCTTGGCAATCCTGCAAGATAGAATTGCCTAGGTACGGAGCGATCGGCACATCGGCACCGTACAAGTAAGGGGACCATATATCTACGTCGTTGTGGCCTTGGTATACCGGGGGTAGCTGCGCTGGAATAGAGATCTGTTGGTATTTGTATGTGGCATATACGTCTATTCTGTCGTAGTAGATCCCGACACGGCCGTTCGGGTTACGGGTAGCAATTGTTACCTGTGTGATCAAATAGAAAAATTAAATTTATTACCAAAACTAATAGAAAAGGCAATTTATATATAGTCTAATTTAGAGCAATTTATACTGCACTAGAGCTACATCGATCTAATTTAGTGAGCAATAGTGGCATAGTCCTCAAAGAAAGATGGATCAATAAGAAACCTGAGCGTTGAATTGGAATAAAAGAATCAACAATCGGATCAAACAGAGTGTGTATAACAAATTAATTACCTGAAGAATGGTAGAGAGCATGTCGGCAGAGGAAGATACATTCAACTCACGAACTGTCGCATCTTGGATATAGAACCGGGGCTTGGTGGGGCGAAGAGCGAGCCACACGATCAATATGATGAACAAAATAAGGATGATAAGGCACAAAAAAAATGCACAGAGGCGTTTATAGTAGCGTCGCCGCTCGCATTCTCCGTGATTGCCGCAATTTTTGATAACCATGGTTAATATATTGTGGAGACTTTCTTTCTTCAATTCTTCTCCGTTTTTATTGCTTCTTTAGTGTTCCTCTTTTGGTGTCCAAGTTGGTTTTGGTTTTGGTTTTGGTTTTGAAAGAAGCTTTGTTGGATTGAGGTGAGGATTTGAAGATCAGGGCAGTGGTGGGGAAGGGGAGTAAATGAGGCATGGCTTTGTGCAGCCGAATAAATAATAGTTCAGGAGAACTTCAGACTTCAGAGGTAGGTTGCTCCGCGGGGGATTAATTGCTTAACCTACTACTCTCTCTGACAATACTCGTCCGGCTTGCAAGTTGCAACTCCAATTATATAATATTGAATTTAAGATCTGCCATTAAATTTTAAAAATATAAATATATTCATTCACTGCAAAACATAAACGGTCAATTTTCTTTTCTTTTTTTTACTTGCTTAATTCGATAATTTACCAATATTAGATTTTAAACGTACAGTGTCATCGTTTAGGGTCCTTTTTAAAATATATATTACTACAAGAGTTCATGAAAAATTTATTGCGACAACAACTATTTTCAAATAGTTTTGGCGAAATTTGTTTTCCATGCAAGTTTGGTTAACACTCACACTAATATGCTCAAAATTTTCAGTATTGACCAAATTTTACATTTTTTTTGAAAAAAAATTACAATTTTTTAAAATATTTGAAAACCACTATTTTTCAAAAAATTCCGAACTCCGAACCACTCAATATGATCCCCATATTAAAATGTGTTTGGAGATCAAATTTTACATTTTTTGAAAAAAAAATTTACTATATTTTCAAATATTTGAAAATTAATATTTTTTTCAGAAAATTCTGAACCATAAAAAAACAACAATGTTTGAAAATTCTACAAATATAGTAAAAAGATTTCGAAAAAATATAAAATTTGATCTGCAAGCACATTTTAATATGAAAATTAGATTGAGCGGTTTGAACCTTAAAATTGATGCATAATTACCTTAAAATAAAGTAACTCAGTCCATCCCATTTATGCAATATAAATTGCTTGCTTTCCGAAACTGCTCTAGTACAAGTTAGTACATAACAAGTAGAAAAACAAAATAAAACCAAATAATAAAATTGAATTTTTACTATTTTACTATTTTGAGAGTGGGATAAGATTAAAGTATAACTATATTTCATTGAAGAATAAGAACCGGAGATAAAATAAGGTGAAGATAAACATCCATCCCTTTATTTTGTCTCATTATCAAACATATATAAAGTTGTGTTTGGAAAGAGAAAAATTACATTATTACATTATTAATTTCTTATTATTATTTATTTAATTTATTATTGTTATTATTATTTTTTTTTAAAACTAAAATTGTTAAGGTATCTTTTCTCTAAAATGGAGATTTGTTGCATTTGCAAAGAATTTAGTAAAAATGTCAAGTTAAAATAATTTTCATACTAGCTCGCATGACCGCATTTAACTAAATTAAAAAATAATAAAGACATGGTACAAAATATTGTCAAACAAAAATCTTACAATGAAAAACTATTTTTTACCAATATTACCGGCTTTTACCAAATTAATTCCAATAAAATTGGCAAATCAAATGCAAAAGAGCCTAATTTCATGAAGACTGTTAAACCAAAATTTTAATTTTAATGAAACAAAAATTCATTATAATGTGTTAACACATGTCAGAGGAAAGAGAAAATTTGAAAGAACAGAAAACAAAGAAAAAAAATTATTTAACTAGTCATTTCATATTTTAATCTAGCCCACAAAATTTGAGTCTCTAAATCCATCGGAATCAAATTTGGGTTCGATGGACATCAGACCCAAGCTATTCTCTTCATCAAGTCTTGTTGGCCAAATTTTAAAAAATAAAAATAATTAGCATGATTTTGAAACATATTCAACATTAAACTCGTTATGCTTGCAATGAGAAAACAAGCATTATTGGAAAAAATGAAATCAATTCATTATACATCAAATATATTTCAAACACCCTTCTTTTCCTTTAATATTACAACCGGCAAATATAATTAACCTTTGTATCAACGTGACATACTCCCGAGAGATACCAAACATTGTGTCAATTGTGCTCGTAATAATGAAATGAATAATCTATAAAATTTTACTTAATTCTAATGTACACACCAATAGATTTACATAAATTGAAGGAAGATAATTAACTTTTAATCATATTTTAAAACGAAATAAAATATATCCAGCATTGGAATCAATTTTCTCAATATAACGAAACAAACGTGTTTTTTTAATATACTATTTTGAAATAAGCAAAAAGATATTTATACATTTTAAAAAGGAACTAATTCACAATGCAAAATTTAGCAATTTGATGAGGGGATTCGTATCTTCTGCGTTAACGGATTGTGCATTAAGAAATCTGGACCGTCCAATTGAGATCCGCACCAATATTAAAGGGCCTCGTGCGTCATAGGCGGGGGCTGGATTGGCTCCGATTCTAATCAGACGGCCAATATGCATTAAACTCAAAAGATTGTAATGCAGAGGATTGTAAGCTGACTGCTGACACCACACGAATTTTGCTATGTTTTATTTATCGCATTGTTAACGAAACGTTACAAGTATCAAATGAAATTAATGTGATATAACAATATTGTAATTGACCCGCTACGCTGTAGTCACAAAGAGAATGACACACAAACAACAATAGATGGAAAATCGGTGTCAAACTTTGTGTAAATTCAGAGAAAATTTGGAAGACATGTCAGCAAACATCCGTTCATCCAGACAGACATACAACAACCAACAACAACAAAATGATGTTTTTAAGATTTACAACAAAAAAATTAGTTTCAAATAGAATGATTTATTGCCCTTTGATCTATTTTGTTGCAATAATTGAGTTCTGGTGGAGACAAAATTGGTCAATTACTTGTGCTGCATAATACTCCTATCATTCTTTCCAATTTGTATTATCATTTCACATATCTGTGCTCTCGTGCTTCACCACTACGAAACCATAAGTGATGCCTTTTAATTTTAAATAATAAAAAGCCAAAATGTCACTAATGATGGAAACTTACAACCCTTTCTGAGAGATGATATAATAATAATCTCAGCCGCAGATCAGGCGTGGTACATAAAAAAAAGGCTTCACTGACCAGTAATTTATAGCCTAATAGGTCTCAACTAAGATCGATAATTTTTTTAATTATAGAAAATATTATAAATAACAGTGGGAAAGAGAAAGAGTATCATTAAATTGTAGATGGATCGGAAATATAATCATGATATGAACTTTGAACCAAAAATATTTCTCCAGATTCAAAGTTTTTTTTTTTTTTTTTCTGATTGCCACAAGTTCACATGATAGAGGTCACGGAAAATCTCATTTTCAATTCTACTACTACTACTATATATATATACAGAGATTGGCTAATGTAATAACGTTAGAACTTCGGCCGAAGTTCTAACGAGTCATTTTTGCAATTTCAAAATTCAAACAACCGATCCGAACCGTTCAACATGTTCTAAATATTGAAATGTGCTTGGAGACCAAGTTTTACATTTTTTGGAATTTTTTTACTATTTATTAAGCCACTTTGAAAATTCTGATCCGGTGGTCCAGAAAATTTTGCTGTTTTTTACTATTCACAGCAGATCTGTGATTTTCAAAGTGGCTTAATAAATAGTAAAAAAATTCCAAAAAATGTAAAATTTGGTCTCCAAGCACATTTCAATATTTAGAAAAAGTTGAACGGTTCGGATCGGTTGTTTGGATTTTAAAAACTAATAAACGACTCGTTAGAACTTCGGCCGAAGTTCTAACGTTATTACATTAGCCAATCTCTATATATATGTATAATATATATATATATATATATATATAATATATATACTATATATATATATATGTATATATAGAGATTGGCTAATGTAATAACGTTAGAACTTCGGTCGAAATTCTAACGAGTCGTTTTGCAATTTCAAACATGTTGAACGGTTGAACGGTTCGGATCGGTTGTTTGGATTTTGAAATTGCAAAAACGACTCGTTAGAACTTCGGCCGAAGTTCTAACGTTATTACATTAGCCAATCTCTATATATACATATATATATATACATATATATATATACGTATATATATATATATACGTATATATGTATATATATATGTATATATAGAGATTGGCTAATGTAATAACGTTAGAACTTCGGCCGAAATTCTAACGTTATTACATTAGCCAATCTCCATATATATATATATATATATATATATATATATATATATATACATACATATATATTTATATATATATATATATATATATACATACATATATATATATATATACATATACATACATACATATACATACATACATACATACATACATACATACATACATACATACATACATAGATATATGAGTAGAACTAGGGTGAGCTGTGCTCACCAACGGGTTTGGTGAGCACACCTCCAAAAAATGGGTTTTCAAAGTTCAAATAGTCGATTCGAACCTTCCAACGTGTTCTTCATATTAATATGTGCTTGGAGACCAAATTTTACATTTTTTGGAAAATTTTTACTATTTTTTCCGAGCCCTTGAAAATCACAGCTTTTAATTAAATAAACAAAAAAATTCAAAAAACACTGATTTTTCAAGGGCTCGGAAAAAATAGTAAAAAATTTTCAAAAAATGTAAAATTTGGTCTCCAAGCACATATTAATATGAAGAACACGTTGGAAGATTCGAATCGACTATTTGAACTTTGAAAACCCGTTTTTTGGAGGTGTGCTCACCAAACCCGTTGGTGAGCACAGCTCACCCTAGTTCTGCTCTAGATATATACATACATATACATACATACATATATATCTATATATATATATATATATATATATATTCTTTTTCTTTTTCTTTTTTGATAAAAGTTGTATAATACCACCTGTTTCTAATATGTTTTAACAAAATGTGCCAAAAGCAAGTACAGATCAGCAAATAACAAAAATCTCTCTAGATGTGAAACAAACTAGAGGATATCTAAACCAACTAATCCAACTAAGTATAAGAGCATAATAGCTAAAGTCTGCTAGGCATATATTATATAAAACAGTAAGTATAAGAGTATCACATTAAGAGGAACTAAGGTGCTGCAGAGGAACTAGCAGTGGAGCTGGTATGAGCAGTGGGGTCAAAAGAAGCAAAGTAGGCAGGATCAATTGCATCGTATTCTGCTCTATTTCAGAGGAAATCAGAAAGGTCTGATCCCTCTAAATCAAGAATTGGATCTTCCTCTGAATCCCAGCTGTTGTTGCCCTCCTCTGATGTATCTGTCTCCAATAGGATAATAATATTGCTTGCCTGAGATAAATTTGTGACATCCATGGGCAAAATTAAAGTTAATTTAAAATAAGAATCATCTAAATTAGCTTTACACCAATAAAAAGTAAGGGCAATAATCTGAGACCCAAGAGATTTAATGGTTGGTACAGGAGCATAATTAAAGCATACTTTATTACGAGCTAACCAAACTACCCAAATGGTTGCTGATCTAATTAATTCAATTAACCTACAATCTTTAAGTGGTATCCATGCATCTAAAAGCCACAAGTTTGAAACGGTATCACAGTTAAAGGTGAAATTGTTAAACTGTGCAATCCAGGACCAGATAGAGTAAATTATTGAACAACAAATAAATGATTTGTTGTCTCAACAGAATTACAAAAAGGACAGCTAAGAGACCCATGCCATCCCCTCTTAGCCAGGTTATGTTTTGTTAGAATCTTATCTTCCTTGACCAACCACATAAATACCTTAATCTTTAGAGGGATCTTAGTTTTCCATAAAGTAGAATAAACAGTGTTCTTAATGCCCCCATAATCTAACCACATATACAAGGAATGTACGGTAAAATGTCCTGATTGGGTCCATCTCCAAATAATGGAATCAGGGGTATACATGTCAGTAAAAACAGTAACATAAGAAATACTAGATTGAAGCTGGTGCCATTCCGTTAACATAATACCAGTCAATTGTCTATTAAACACAAGAGATAAAGAAGATTGTTCAATAGCATCAACCACAATAATTTTTGGATTATAAGCAATTCTAAACAAGTTAGGGTAAAAACAGTACAATGCACATTCACCAAACCATCTATCCATCCAAAGACTAGTATCATGACCATTACCAACTATACTATTAATGCCTAAGTCAACAATAAATGTAATAGACATAATTCCTGACTAGAATGAAGAACATCGAGAAATGTCTAATCCAGAAGAACTATATTTATCCTGAAGAATTGATTTCCATAAACCTAATACAGTAGGGTCCTTAAAACGAAACCACCACTTAGCAAGCAAAGCAATGTTTATTCTTTCTAAATTTTAAAACTCTAAACCTCCTTGAGATTTGCTGGAACTAATCACATTCCAAGAAATTAAATGGTACTTCTCTTAGAAGTGGTACCAGACCATATAAACATTTTCCTAATCCTATCTATTTGAGTTCTAATATTCACTGACATTCTATAAATAGATAACCAATATAAAGAAATTGCAGATAAAACTGAATTAAGTAAAGTAACTCGCCCATCTAATGACAGTAAAGAACCCTTCTAGGATTGCAATCTATTTTCAATCTTATTAACTAATAGTAACCAATCAGAGGAACACAGCTTCTTCCCATGAAGAGGAACTCCTAAATAAGTAATGGGTAAAGAAGAAAGTTGACAACCTAATTGTGATGCAAGAGCTGAAGCAAAAGTGAAATATTTAAGGGAACTAAAACACTCTCATTAAAAATTATCTTTAAACCTAATAATGATTCAAAACCAAGTAAAAGAAATTTAAGATATTCAACCATCTTAGAATCAGCTTCTAAAAATAATAAAGTATGATATGCAAAATGCAGATTAAGAACCTTAGCAGTATGAGGAAAATTACCCAAACCAAAAATGAAACCTCCTTGTTGAGTTCTACTTAAAATCTTATTGAAAACATCAGCCACTAAATCAAATAATAGAGGAGACATTGGATCTCTTTGTTGAAGGCCCTTTCTACAAGGGAAATAAGACTGAGAGCACCGTTAATAGATAAACAAGTTCTACCTTCTTGTAAAATATCTGAAATCCAATTAATAAATAACTGGGCAAAACCTCTAGCTGCTAATACCTCTAAGAGAAAAGACCAATTAACCTTGTCAAAAGCTTTTTCGAAATCTAATTTCAAACGAATACCTTTTTGTTTGCATAACCTAACTTGGTGCAAAACCTCATATGCATAGATGATATTATCACCTATTAATCTACCCTTAATGAAAGCAACTTGAGAGTTATCAATTAAAGGATCCATAACCAAAGCCAATCTATTAGTAAGTAGCTTGGTTATCATCTTAAACTACAGTTAATAAGACTAATGGGCCTATAATTAGTGATAGAGGAAGCATCAGCCTATTAATACTTCATCAAAAAATGATTGAGTTGTAAGGCCCTTAAGACAGGAAGACATGCCAAGTCATTTAATAATTTCAATTACTGGAGCAATCATTAGTTATATATTGTCAATTTTAATCATATGACTTAAAAAAGATTTTATTTTTAATAATAATATCCTCAATTTTTTATTTACCTAATTCAAATACAAATTTGGTTACTTTCTTATGTGGATTATTTATAAAAAAATATTATATATTATTTGATGTTATATTATATTTGATAGTATTTATTTGGATCTAAAAATTAAATTCCTTTTTCAGTACATATAATTATTTTTGATATAAACTTCGAAAAAATAATCCTAATAAAAATAAAACATGATGATTACAAGAATCTTTGTTTTCCACTGTGCTACATCGATAAATGAATTGTGCAGTATGACTGTATGACATTGGACATTTGAGTTAGTTTTGTTTTTCTCTGTGGTTAGTATGTGGCGGATCCGACATTGGCGTTTTGAAACTCAATTTTTTTTCCCTCAAATAGTACTAGAGATGTGAATACAAACCTGCCGTAATTAGTTATGTCGTGATTTAAATCACATGTTATGTCGTACTGTAATCATTTTGTGTGTTGTGTCATGATTAAATTTAGAAATATGGTTACGACACATGTGATCACAGCAATGTCACGGATCAATATTTTTATTTTCAAAATTTTAACGGTCGATTCGAATTGTTTAACATGATCTTCATATGAATATGTACTTGTAAACTAAAAACTATATTTTTTTAGGTGGGTAGAAAATCGATGTTTTTAAGATGGTCCAGAATTTTTAGATCAAGTGATTTTCTTCCCATAAAAATATAGTAAAAAAAATCTAACAAAAGTAAAATGTAGTTACAAGTGCATATTCACATGGAGACTATATTTAACGGTTCGGATCAACTGTTAGGACTTTCAAACCGAAAATTTGAGTCCATAGTATTGGCCAATATGCGCTATGCATAGTACCGTTTTCTCACTCTGATCTAATTTATTCAATATTCATCATTTGATCAAGATCTAAAGATTCTAATCACGCATGACTCGTGTGATCATGTGACGTGCCATACCGTGAACATATCTTTCGCGTGATGTAACGTGCCAATGCCAAGTTTCTGAAAGATGGTCACATCATTCGAATAGTCACATCACAGAACACACGAATCATGACACGTGATGTTAAAATTAGAGCACCACAAAGAACACACAACCTGAGAAAGAGGAACACACAGTTTGGAGACCTAAGCCAATTTTCTACTTTCTCTCTTAATTCAAAAGTAAATTACCTTAAATTTATTAGATCTACACAAATTACAAAGACGTTAAAAAAAGACCTATATTACAAAACCAACCAAATTTGTATTATTTCACATTATTTCATATTATTTGTATTATCAACCGGACGGTTTTTTAAGTCATTCGGTTCGTTATAAATTTGTATTATTTCATATTATTTACAACCTTAAAATCAAATTGAAAAAAGCAATTTTTTCTTTTTAAAATAACCGAATGACTTAAAAAATACGAATTATTTTGATTTTTAAAACCAAATTATTTTTAAACAATAGATTTAAAAAAACCAAATTATAAAACAATTGATTAAAAAAACCGATCCGGATTTTGGCCGGACCAATCCATATGGACCGGATCGGATTGGACCATGAACCAAACCAACCCGTGGGGTCTAAACCATGGGCCTTGGCACGGGTTTTGGCCGTCCCCTCCTAAACCAACCCGCCTAACTCATACCGTGCCAACTCGTGGACCAGTTCCACCCATAGACCGTGAGAGTTTGGACCAGACCGGACTGGACCGGGCCGTTTTCAATTCACTACCATAGCCTCACTCTATATAACTGTACGATAACGATACCATGATGTAACTCAAATTGAGACGGATGAGTGACTCAGTGCCAACTGCCAACCCTGATAAAGAGCGATTATGATAGCAAGGCCGGTAAACTTCAGTAACAGTAGCATTATTGAAAGGAAAAGGACCATTAATATCATCGAGTGAGGCTACGGTACTATGCATAGCACGGATTGGGTCCGTGCTACGGCTCAATATTTGAGTTTTCAAAATTCTAAGGGTCGATCCAAACCGTTCAACATGATTATCAAATGAATATGTACTTGCAAACTAAATTTTATATTTTTTCAATTTTTTTACTATTTTTTTAGATAGGTAGAAAATCACTGTTTTTGTATGGTCCAGAATTTTCAGATCAAGTGATTTTCTACCTATCTAAAAAAATAGTAAAAAAAATTGAAAAAATATAAAATTTAGTTTGCAAGTACATATTCATTTGATAATCATGTTGAACGGTTTGGATCGACCCTTAGAATTTTGAAAACTCAAATATTGAGCCATAGCACGGACCCAACCATGCTATGCATAGTACCGTAGCCTCACTCAATATCATCACTGAAAAGTTATAGAAAGATGCAGCAAATAAGATAATTTAACTTTACCAAAAGGAGAATCCCTACTTTTACGTCAGATTTTATTTAAACTTTTTTACCTGACCAAGAAAAGGACTGTACTGGCTGCTTCAAAAAGTTTTAGCACTTCAAGTATTGAATCTCCTCTCATAAAAAAAATTGAATCTACTGTCATATACTATGTTGCACGGATACGGGTACGGGTATCGTATCGGATACGATACGGATACGGCGATACAGTAATTTTTAAAAATCAAGGATACGATACGTTTATTATATATAATATTATTTTATTATTTTAATTATATTTATATGAATCAAATTTAGCAAAATAATACTACAGCGAATATATGTTAAATATGATAAGTACTCTATTATAACAACAACATTACATTGGTATAGTGGTAGGGGCTATGGTTGTTATGCTTACTTCCCAAGTTCGAGTCACGGTCTTGGCAAAAAAATGGGTTAATTTTGGCGCGGTGCATGTGATTTTGACGCGGTGCACGGTGGACCGCGCGGTATCCAGGAGCGTATCCGGGCGTATCTGGCCGTATCCGGGTGAGTCAAAGGCGTATGGGCGACCGTATCGGTTGAGTAAGGATACGCCACATAGGCGGATACGCCAGCTGGCGTATCGGATACGTATCGATGCCGTATCGGGCGCGTATCGGTATCCGATACGTGTCCGATACCGATACTTCGCCTGTTTAGGCGTATCCGTGCAACATAGGTCATATACAATTATAGGGAATTTATATTAAATTTGAGTTTAGATCAAATAGACTGTATCTAAACTCAAATATTTTGTTACCTCATAGGATATAAACACCAATTATAGGTTTATGATAATATTACCTTTTATCATTGTTTGTATTCTTCCTATTTCTTGAATATCTCAAGATTAAATAACAAAATTTGGGGCCATAGTCTTCCTTTGAATTGAGAACTTGTTCTATTTTTAAGACCATATATTTTTCTCAAGAACAAATATTCTTTGATGTTCTTTATAATTAAAATTATACTGCAGTAAATATTCGCTCAATAAAAATTTGCGAAAAAAACTAACTTGAATTAATTAAGAGTTAAGAATCATAAGAAACTTTCAAACAATTAAAATTAAAAGTAAAGCTCTGCATCTCAAAGCAGAGATTTAAGTTCCAACGACCGTTACAGGCAACTTTAAACCAATAAAAAAAACAGAGAAATTATTAGGACTAATTCCAAATGTCCCTATATATTATTTGTTATTTATCCACATGTTATTATAACTTAATTCAATTTTCTCGTCACTTATGAACCCAATTGCGAAGAGAAGTTAACATAAATACACACACAATCTGGCATTTTCTTACTCAGTGTCCTTCAAAGTTCAAACCTCAAGACAGAAAATAAGCAAGTAATATTTTAGTAGTAACAAACTAAACCAAATTCACTTGCTAGAAAATCAACACTTACTTAGACATCGACACTACAGGAAGTAATCTGTTGAAAGCGAAAAGGTTGGTCTCCTTGTGTAACCAAAGCCGCCGGGCAATTTACTGAGAGATGGTAGTAGTCTGATATCCAGCTCCCGACTTTCCACCGAATTCGACCATCGACCTTCACATGTAGCATTATGTACCCGGCGTTGCAATCCTGCAAGATAGCATTGCCCAGGTATGGAGTAATCGGCACATTAAAACCGGTCAAGTATGGCGACCACAACGCTAGGTCGTTGCGGCGTTGGTAGACCGGCGGGAGCTGTGTTGGCACGGTAACTTGTTGGAATTTGTACGAGGCGTAGATGTCTACGTGGTCGTAGAAAATACCTATACGATCGTTCGGGTTGTGTGCTGCTATTGTCACCTGTGTTAGCCAGTAGAATTTCTTTTTTCAGAAAAGCTGACGAATTAAATTAAACAAATTCTCGCGCACACAATTAAGTTTTTAGTCATAAAAAGGAATTAGGGAGCTGGTAATGCAATTGCATGTTATGGAAAGGAATTTCTATAATGCAAATATATGTCAAAACAGATTAATGAATTCAATATTTCAAGCATCATAGATAATACTTAACTGCAAAAGCTATACTTGAATTCTTACTCATAGATTATGTAAACTACATAAAAGATTCCAAAAATGATAAATTGAAGTGGAAATTTAGCTTCAAAAACATACCTGAATTACTGTAGTGATACAATCGAAAGTAGGTGTAACGTTCAACTGGCTTACCGACGTGGCTTTGAGATAGACCCGGGGCTTTGTTGGGCGGAGCACAAGCCACACTATTAGAATAACGAACAAAACAAGGATGATGATGCTGACAATGCATGTGCACAGCTGCCAGTACACTCGGCGCTGGTCGCAGTCGTCATCGTCATGTTTACCGCAGTCTTTCTTCGCATGATGACCGCAGTCTTCAATGGTCATGGTTGAGGGTTTTCTTTCTTTCAAAATATAATAATAAATGTTCTCTTTTGGTTTTTTTATGTGGTTGTATATATGTAAATTTTTCTTGAGTTTGGTTTTATAGATTTTATGGATAAGTGATGAACTGAGTGAGGAACTAAGGATGTGTGAGTGGAGACAGACTAAAGTGAGCGCAGTAGGGATTTTGTGGAGGTGAATAAATAATCATAGTTCATGCCTTCAGATTGTGACGCGTCCAAGGATTTTAAATTTTTGATTGCTCAGTCATGATAATAATTTGAAAGAAATGCTTTATTTGACGAAATCACTAATTAAATTAAGTCCGTCCGTACTTTTTGGAATAATATCTTATATATTCTAATTAATTAAGTGACGCTATAATATTCTTTTTTTCTGACAAAGAACACATTCAAATCCAAACACAAAATTTCAA
>JAJGRW010002154.1:0-38980 GCA_025461045.1 Carex parvula | reverse complement strand
ATTCAATTAAATGGACGGCGTATTTTTTTAAATAAAATGACATTCAAATCATAGAATTTTAAATCCACAAGAAATTTTCCATCTGAGATTCAAGCATACAACTTCTTATATCGAAGATATTGCCTTAGAAAATAGGTCAAATATAAATTTTTATGACACATTTGTATTTATTTATTTATTTTCTTTAATCAATTCATTATAAAAAAATATCAAAAACAACTACGGAGTTTGAAAGAACTTGTCTTGATTTAGTGGTAAAGGCACATGGCTTCCATGTGAGAGATCATGAGTTCGAAACCCACAAAGTGAGAAAATCATCTATTAATATACAAGAGTTTGAAATGTATTGGGTGGCTTGACCTCCAACTCATATTTCAAAAAAAAACTATGGAGTTTGAAGTGGTGAAAAGAACCGTTGTTTGATAGTCCGATTAGTTCCCCCACCCCCCCCCCCCCCCTTCTCTCCTCCTCTCTCCCTCCTCCGCAACTCCCTCCCCACTCCTTTGCTGCTTGAGCAGGCGCTTCTGCCTAGGTCGGATCTGGTCATCGCTCGTTTTGTCTCGATGCTCCTCCGCTCCGTTTTTTAGTAATTCTTATTACCTTTTCTTTTGTTTGATGGATGTTTGTGATTGGTGTTGTGGTCTACGTACCGTTTTCTCTTCTTCCTTCTCTTTCCTTCTCCTTCTCATTCTTCCTTCCCGGTCTCTCTTTTAATTCTTGTTTTTTTTCTTCTTTTTTGTTAATAAAACAGGAAAGGATTCTCTTATGAATACTTCGTCTCGTTTTGATTTTCAACTAGGCGTTTGTGTTGAGGATAAGGATGCTTGAGGACTCAATATATCTCCATTGAAGCCGAATACCTGATAGCTCAATATCAGCGCGTAGCAGTTCTTTGTTTATGTTTTTGTCCTTGCTTACTATGTCACAATATGTTTATTTGTAATATATTTTTACTGATAAGTGCTAATTAATAGATGTACATTAGTAAGGGATACGACCCTATTGTTATTCCAATAGAAAGTAGGATTCTGTTTTTCCGATCCCAACTATCAAATTTATTGAGATTCGTGCATGAAAAAATTTCTTTATCGAGATACGCGAATGAAAATTTTAAATGGTTGGATCGGAAAAGCGAATCTGTTTTTCTATTGGAATAACACAGAGTTCATTCCCATAGTAAGAGGTGATAGGTGTACTAGTACATGTTTCTCTGTGTATGCATGCAGCTCTCTTCTACTATCAACTTTGAACTTAAATAAAGATAGGTTACCCGCCTTTTCATCCAAAAAAAAGTTATAAAAAAAAATATCAACCGCATTAATGACGCAATAAATATGCTCTCCAACTGACCCACATATTATTTGACAATACGAGATCTGATGTACATATTTTATTTGTAATCATAATGAGAAACAAAACGCATTTGAACATTGCCAACACAGTCAGAATTGTGGGCTCAAATGGACTTCACATCATAATAAATAAATTAATTTAAAAAATGCTAATAGTTGGGAATTTTTGGTAGCTCTCCTCTCCCCCTTAGATTAAAAGACAAAAATGGATATACTCTGGACCTTTGATGTCTGCTTCAATCTGCCATCAAGAAGAAAATTTGTATTGTAAAGCTCCTGCTAATCAAACCATACTTAATTATACACGTGCCACACAACCACCAAAAAAAAAAAAATTTGCTGTCCAATTTTGAGTAAATTATACACTTATCATTTTCATTTCATAAGACAATTAAAGAACCAGTTGAGTTCTGACATTGAAATATCCACCAACTTGTGGATGCAAAATCCTCTCAATGATACTCTTATATTTAGGGGTGTTCAACCGGTCGGTTCGGGTTAAACCGAACTTTTTTTGCCGAACTGCGGATTGAATCGAATTTTGAAAACCAAGCCGAACCGACCGAATTAAAATTCCAAACCGATCTAAAACCGAACCGATTAAACCAATTTAAACTTCGGTTTATTCGGTTGAACCGAATGCAAACATTTCAAGTTACAAATAAACATTTCAAAACCGGTTGGTTCGGTTTAAACCGATTTGGATAATATTTTTGATAATCACACAAGCCGGTTTTTGATAAACCGATCCATTATAAACCACACAAAATAAACCGATCAATTTTTTATTAAACCGGTTGGTTCGGTACAAACCGATTTGGAGATCCCAAAACCGAACCGAACCATTTAGACCGAACTTCTTCAAAAACTAAGTCCGATCCAATTAAACCAAAATTTGCCGGTGCGATTTAAAACTGAATAAACCAATCTATTTGAACATACATTGACACCACCCTCAATCTCTAAAAAAAATAACTCTCCGTGGATTTAGTTGTTTGGGACGGAATTGGGTATATATTCTAAGGGGTATTTATTTAATTTGGGCTGTTTTCATTACCATTCCGGGCCACAAAGATTTACAATTGTTAAAAAATTGACACAAAAAGCAGGGACAGAACTAAAGTAATTAAAATAGAGAAGAGTAGATAAATAATCTCATATAATTTCATTTTATGAGACAAATAGTAATAGTTTTTTTTGTAAAAACTAAAAATATAAAAAAATAATACTATTTTTTTTTTATTTAGAGGAGTGACTTAGCCTCTTTCACATCTCAACCTTCAAATATGATTAAATTTGAAAGTGATTTTTTCAAATATAATAAGACTTTATACATAAGTTATTCTCATTCCAAGTAAATTTCTTTCATACTAATTTGGTTGTATAAATAACCAAATATATGTTTAATTCATAACTTCTAATCCCCCACAAATTGATATATATATAGAGAGAGAGATGAGCTATGGTGAGACGTGGAGTAAAATAAGTTTGTACTCCACGTCATATTTTTATTTTGAAAATTCAAACAACCGATCCGAACCGCTCAACATGTTCTCTATATTGAAATGTGCTTGGAAACTAAATTTTACATTTTTGAAATTTTTTTACTATTTATTAAGCCACTTTGAAAATCGCTGATCTACTGTGAACAGTAAAAAACAGTAAAATTTTCTGGACCACCGGATCAGCGATTTTCAAAGTGGCTTAATAAATAGTAAAAAAATTCCAAAAATGTAAAATATGGTCTCCAAGCAAATTTCAATATAGAGAACATGTTGAGCAGTTCGGATCGGTTGTTTGGATTTTTAAAATGAAAATATAGTGCCATGGAGTAAAAACTTAGTTTACTCCACGTCTCACCATAGCTCATCTCTATAAATATATATATAACTATAAGATTGCTAAAAACAGAATTATTTGAAGCAAACTGCAAGCATATATGTACCTGTCAAACAATAATTTGTGGATGTCATGAATTCATCTTGCCATTGCTTCTCATATTATCTTTCCTTTCTGAAGAAACAACAACCTTGCAAGAGAAAAACATTATTTCTTACAGCAGGTGCAAATCAGGTACTTGTACGGTACCAGCATATCAGAACATCAAGGAAGCGCATCTGCTGAAATCCGAGACGGGTAACAGTAATTCTGAAACTCCTGCAATCTGAATCCAACCGTCAAACTGTTCCGAGATGCGTGCAACAAAAAACCAACTGATTCGAGATGCGTTCTCGGAAAAAATTCGATGGCTGAATTCGGATTATAGGAATTTCAGAATTACTGTTCATTGGTTTCGGAATTTCAACTAATTCGAATCCGAACATCAATTGGATAAAAACAAGTCTATTTTTTTTCTTTTTTTTTTAGTTGAAGGCCCTTAGGCTTAGTCTATTTTTTTCTCTGTATGTTAATCAATTGTATAATTGACTTCAACTGAGCCTCAAAATTCTCAAACATAAAGAAAAAAAGTTTATTTTCTTTCTTTTGAAAAAAAAATATATTTTTTCTAATGTACCTATTGCAATGATAGAAGAAATGTTCAGAATAATATCAAGAAAACAGCCTTTCATCTAATAGTCAAAGCAACGTTTTTTGTGGGAGAGGTCACAAGTTTGACTAATATATATATAGAGAGAGGTTGGCTAATATCAAACATTTGTTCTTAGGCCAAGAAACAAACGTTTTGGTTTTTATATTTTTAAAGTCCAAACAGTCGATCCAAACCGTTCAACATTCAATCTATATTGAAATGTGCTTGGAAACCAAATTTTACATTTTTTGGAATTTGTTTACTATTTATTAAGTGAGTTTTAAAATCAATATTTTCAATGATCAATAAATATTTCACTGTTTATTAAAATTAGTGATTTTAAAACTGACTTAATAAATAGTAAAAAGAATTCAAAAAAAATGTAAAATTTGGTCTCCAAACACATTTTAATATAGAGATCACATCTAACGGTTTGAATCGACCGTTTGGACTTTAAAAATTAAAAAACTAATTGGTTTCACTACGGCTCCGGAACAAAAGTTTTGATATTAACCAACCTCTATATATACACACACACTAGGAACTCGGACATTTTTTCAATAAAAAAAATGATAGTAAATTAGTTCATAAAAGCAGCTCATTCTTCTAAAAATTTTGGGCTGGCAAAACCAAATATTGGACCTGGCCCACGGCCCAACCAAATGATTCATTTGGTTACATATCTCAGTAGACAAATAAAAATTAATCACAAAATAATTTTAAAATTTTTACTTCTTACTATTGACTGAATTATCTTATAATGCTATTTATTAGTAATAAAATTACAGAATCTTCAACTGAAAAGTTTCCCACCTGGACAAAATGTTTCAAAATATAAGAATTATTTTTTGAAAATTCATAATCAAAATTTCTATATAAAGATTTAATTTAATATATTTTTTGATTAAAATAGAAAAAAATTTATCGGATGAAGATGGGGCCCACACTTATAAGGTGTTTGATACCTGGTTGGTACTTGGTGGAGACAAAAATGTGTCTTTGTCTTGTTCCATCATGCACACCTTATTTCTTTTTAATCTTTTTGCAATAAACACCTATTTCAAATGTACGCGTGGCATTAGATAAGACAAAGATGCACTATGACTATTGACTAGTTCCATCATGCCCTGGCCACCTCAATTTCAATTGCTCTTTATTTTATTTGTGATTTAAAAAAAATTATACTTATTTATCAATGGAATATTCCGAATTTTTTTTTTTTTTTACCATCTTCTAAAAATAAATAAACACAATGAACAGGTTTTTCAAAAGGGTGGAGGTTTTGTCCAAACAGCATTGGATAAAGTCTCATTTAAATCGGACCAACCGTTTGATCTGCATTAATTAACATCTACACGAACATTTAGTTTCAAGGAGCCAATTAAATTTACTAAGATTTAAATATATTTGCATGAATTTCAATGCAAATTGGACGTTTAAGGTTGACTTTGATTGAGATTTTGTCCAAAGCTCTCTATGCTACGCGTAGCATATTAGCAATGTCACTGAAATATTAAACAAAATATGATTCTGTTAGAAAATAACTAGAATATAAATCATACACAAATATTTTATAAAGTATAAATACTTTTAAAAGATTAGTGTACTTTATATTTTGTAATGTTTTATATGTGATTCACTCACGGATGTGGTGGTACTATTTATTTTATTTTATTTAGTAAAATGAAAAAAATAAAGACAAAAGTGACGATTCAGATCCCAAATTTTTTATTTACAAATAAGAGGGAGGTTCAAATGCACCATTATTTTTGTGCCCTAATATGCTTCACATTTTTTATTTTCATTTTCAAAGTCTGAACAGTTGATCTGAACCGCTCAACATGATCTTCATAATAAAATATGCTTGGATACCAAATTTTTATTTTTTTAGAATTTTTTTTACTATTTTTATAAAAAGAGGTACAAAATCACTTTTTTAAGAAGATTCTGGACCATCCGATAAAGTGATATTGTATCTATCTAAAAAAATATAAAATTTGGTCTCCAAACCTATTTTATTATAAAGATCATGTTGAACAGTTCGGATTGACTGTTCGGACTTTGAAAATAAAGATAAAGAATGTGGAGCATAATGGAGCACAAAAATTATGGTGCATTTGAACTCCCCTCTACAAATAATATTTGCAAATTTGCTTGTGTGGTATTTTCTACGATGAATAATTTTGAAGAAAAATGGTATCGCCTATTATTTTGAAGAAAATGATTAAAAGCATAAAAAATACTCCTATAATCGAAACTAATTAATCATGTCCGTTCGTTTTAAATCAAACGGTCTGAATTAAAATAATATAATTTTCTTTTATTTTCTTTTTAAAAAAATAACTGATATAAAGTTTATTTTAAACCCTAAGAAAAAAAACAATCAAAAGAAAGGACACCTCATCTCCTTTCTTTTTCTTTTCTTAATTTCCCTTCAGCATGCATTTAGACATAATTTATTCGATGGGGAACTCAAGGTGGCTAAATCTGAAGGTATCAAGGCTTGCTGTACATGCTCTCCAAGCCGAAGCAACAGCCTTATGGAAAGCGGTTCAGCTGGTGACTGAGTCAGGTATCTCTTCATGCCAACTTTTCACCGATTGTCAGACCTTGTCAGAGGCTACCACTTCCTGGAAGCCCCTTCTACATGTAGATTGGCGAACCTTCAAGGAAGTGCTAGAGGTTTGGAAACTTTTTAAAAAATTCAAAGGTTTCTCGTGTCACCATATCAGCAGATGCCACAATGAGATGGCTGACCTTTTAGCACGTAAGGGCACGAGCGAAAGATGGAGTTTTCAAGCATACACCTACCCTATTCTGTTGGTAGGGGCGGATTCAGAATTTTCGTCAGGGGGGCAAAAAAAATATCGAATCGGATTTAAATATCTAATCGGGTTTAAATCCATTAACCAATTGGATACTCGATAAAAAATAAGTTTTAACTTATACTTTCTAATGTTTTGACTTGTAATTTCTGATGCTCTGACTTATAATTCTAATTACCAATAAAAATTCAACAAATTTATTTCAATTTTAATCCTAAATTTAACTCGAATTACAAATTAAACGTCCAGAGGGGGGCAAAAAAAATTTCAGGGGAGAGCAGAGTCGATCGAAACCGATAAATCTCCACTAAAACTCAAAATCCAAGGGGGGGCAGCTGTCCCCCCTGGAATACACTGGGTCGCCCCTGTCTGTTGATTTGATATTTGTTTGTCTGCCCCCCTAGAATACACTGGGTCCGCCCCTGTCTGTTGGTTTGATATTTGTTTGTTTAGAACTCAGTCAGGGTAGTGTATAGACTTGCTGTGATTGTATTTTTGTTTTGAATGTAATAGCCAATCTCTGAATCAATATATCTGCCTGCGGGCAACCAAGTTGCAAAAAAAAAAAATAATAATAAGAATTTATTTGCACATACATATTCTAAAGAGGAAACGGTCAAAAGGAAGGACACCTCATCACATCTCTTTTTCTTTTCTTTCCAATATTCAATCCAGCATGCATTTAAGCATAATTTATTTTTTCATGATTATTGATCACATAAAATTATTTGTAAAATTTTGCAATTTTTAATTTTCGTTTTCTTATTCGTATTTATATTATCAAATAAGAAATTTTTTGATAATTTTGGTGGAAATATTATCGTCTACTTTTTTTAAATAAAAAGAAAAATTACAACTCTATTATTTTAAATCATATCGGACAATTTAAATGATCAAATGCATGTGAAAATACTCCTAAATTCTAATTCAGATCAATCACGTTCCTTCATTTTAAATCAAACGGTCTGATTTAAAACAAAATAATTATATATTTTTTTTCTTTTAAAAAAAGTAGCAGATATGAATTATATTTTATAAACCCAAAAAGGAAACCATCAAAAGGGAGGACACCTCATCTCCCACCTTTTTCTTTACTGTTTCATGATCATTGATCACATAAAATTATTGCCAAGTCGTTAGCGTGACTTGCAACGTGTTCATAAAAAAAAAAAAAATTATAAAATATGTTGGCTAACCTACCTGCATACGTCGCTAAGTATTGCTATCCGAAGATTTGACTCGGTGCAGGGTATGACTCGTCACTCGGCATCACATTCTCAGAGATGATGTAGAGTTTGTTACCTGGGAGCCCTACAGAGAATATGTAAGTCTATTTGTTTTTTCATATTTTTCCGTTTTAATTGATATATGTTATTAAATATGTGATTTCAGGTCGAGGTAGATGGGGAATTGGACTTTCCTCAAGATATTGCCGTTTTAATTGCTATCGGCAGCAAGAACATTTCTAGCGTGCAGAGGTGCTGCTCATATGTTTTCAGGTACCGTAATTTAATTTAATTAGTTATTTACACGAGCAACTTAATTTAATACAAGCAACCTAACATAATTAAATATATAGATCATAGAGCACCACTACTCCGGTCGGGTCATGAAACAGTTCGGGCTGCGTCTAACATTTTTTGTAATTTGTACATACCTTATAGAGATTGGTACCAGGATCACAGCGCGTATACCATATTTCTAGAGGGGTGTATCGCCGACAACCCCTTAGAGCAGGTACCGAAGCCGACGGATTGGAGAGGACGAATTCTTGGTCTTATCCTCACCGACACACCGTTCGCAGCCACGGTATGTTCAATTTTAAATTTCAAATTACAAACTAACAATATTTACATTTGTACAAGTTTTTCATATTTTTTTTATTTTCAGACATTATATCTGGTCAATAGTTGCGTCATAGGGGCTACGATGGCCATGACCACGGGCTGGAAGAGGCTCGGGAAAGTCATCCTCAAGCACAACGTACCCGCGGTGTGCCAGTGTGGCTAGGGCGCGTTTCGACTCTCTACTGAGATGCGCTGGCTTGGGCGGAGTTGATGCGGTTGACGACATATCCGACGAGCCTGATGCCTACGTTTTGTACACTGGTGACGAGGCGTTATTTGCAGCCGTCCATGATGCTGAGACCGTCGGTCAGGCGTTCGACCGAGGGGCCGATTTGATGCACCGAGCCGCAAAGCAGACCATGCCTACTCAGGATACATAGGATGCCGAGGTATACTTGTAATTAAAATTCATAACTGTGATTTTTTTCCAATTTCCTTGATTAATTAATTTGTAACTTACTGCTGCAGGGTGAGAAGGAGGAGATGCTGGGGTTCACTATCTTCACTGATTTTGGCACAAAGGGAGATGGGTTGTATTCTCAGGGTTACAGTCCGACTCTGACAGTACCTCCTGCCTATCAGCCAGGGTATGTTCAGACAGAGCCCATCTCGGAGTTTCTTGGACAGTCCTCACAGCAGGCACCGTACCCTTCCCTCTATGATGACCCCATAGCCAAACAAGCATTTTATTCACGCAGGGTGAGTCTGGACAGACTAGGGTTTTTGGTCATGGAGACCAGTAGACATCCGAGATTGAGGAGGTTCATGACGAGCCAGTTCAGTCTTTGAATGTCCAAGCGAATGACTCTACAGACTCAGCAGATACTGACGAGACGCCACTCTCCAGGCGGGATCGAGGATTTAGGAGGAAAAAGCAGAGAACGATTTTTAGTCCTGATCCGTAGGCTTTGACTTGTAGTTTGTTAGATGTTTTGTCAGCTACTGGACACTTCTTTGTTAGATTATGTCACTAATTTATTTTGTTGCTTTGTTATTTATTTTATTTGTTTTTGTTATTTATTCAGTTTGTTCATTATATCATTATCTCGTCGTACACAAAATAAAACGTATGCAGGGCAATACTTATTTAAACGAACGACATTTCTAAAATACGATATGACAAACAATATATCAATTAAAACAAATTTTAACTTAAACAAATAAAAGTATTTTTATAACAAAAAATACAAAATAAAATACAGATTTCAGTCTTACACAAAAAAGGGGAGGGCAGCACCGGCATTATGCGGACCCAGAGAATGCTCCGGCATTATGCAGCCCTTTTCAGGGTCCGCATCGGCATTCTGCGGTTCCCAATAAATAAGGTCGCAGAACATCGGTGCGGCCTTGATAGATTTAAAATTGCTCAGAAACTGTGGTATTTTTATTTATTATTTTTTGAATGCCAACTTTAAAAATTTCGGTTTTAAATCAAACGGTCTGATTTAAGACAATATAATTATATATTTTTTTTCTTTTAAAAAAGTAGCAGATATGAATTATATTTTATAAACCCAAAAAGAACCATAAAAAGGGAGGACACCTCATCTCCTACTTTTTTCTTTACTGTTTCATGCATGCTCATTGATCACATAAAATTATTCCATAGTCGTTATCGTGACTTGCAACGTGTTCATAAAAAAAATTAAAATATTATAAAATATGTTGAATCACCTACATGCCTACTCGTTTTAGATATATTAAAAAGAATTAATTAATGTGAACAGCTGTGTAAGCTATCAAACGTGTCTGTCTTTCATTGATCCAAGGAATTTGATAACAGAGGAGGGTTTAAATGCAACCATTTTTTTGCTTTCATTGTGTGTCTCTACTATGTCTTTATTTTTAAGAACTTTAATAATTTAAAATTTAAAACTTAAAAATTAAAATGAAACCGTTGGATATGATCTTCATTTTATCTATGTACGTGTAAAAGATTGTGACATTTCAACTTTATTTTGATTGTCATCAAGAACTTGTAAAAACGTACTCATATGAATAATTTCTAGACGTTGATTTTTCAAATGATTGATTCACATAAAAATAAAATCGAAATGTAATATTTTTTGTATGAGAATATAGAGAAAATAACATAAATCACATTAACAATTTTATTTTGACGTTTAAGTTTTATTTTGATTTATTAATGTTTTTAAAAATGGAGGTATGGTGGAGACACAAAAATTGAAGGCATTTGAACCCTCCTCTACCGGAGGTCAAGTTGTAGCGTATCGGTACTGATCATAACTAATGGGTACTAACATGGACTGATATGTGTACTGGTATGCAATATGAACAAGTACTAGTTTCTATGTTTTCTGTGTTTATTCATGTTGTTTCCAATACATCAACTCCCTTGAAATTTCGAAGCAAATGTCAGCGGTAGGCGTAGTTGTCTACCGCTGGCAATGCCAGATGTTTCTCTTAAGTATTCATTTTGCGCTTAGAGAAAGAATGACTCAAATTCTTTTGCTTCAGTTCTTATCGACGTTTTTGTAATGAAATATCGATGCACTTGTGTAGGAATTAACTATAGTATAAAAATTGGCGTGTCATTGATGTTTTATTTTGCAATAAAACATTGATACATTGTTTCCAAACTATAAACGGCCATAACTTTCAGAACTCCGATTTTAGCGTTTGACCACAGTTCGGAAAGTTTGCAAAGAAATGGAGGGTCTGTTGACCAGAGCTAAAGATCCGAGCACCCAAGAAGTCGACGCAATCAAAATTGCAAAAAAAAAAATGTCGTTTACAGTCTAAAAATATCAGTTGAAGTTTCTAATTATATGATATATTAATTATTCATCAAAAAGTTTATTTCATAATAATCAACATTCTAAAATTAATTATCTACTTAAAATACAAAGTTAACAATAAAATTAACCGTGCATGTTCCAATCATATTTATAATTTTGTTTAGTAAGTTTTTAAAAAAGGACAGTAAGGTAATATTTATAATTTTGAAAATCCAAATTTATGTTTGAAATTTCATTTTTTTTTAGGATGTAAATTTTTTGAATGAGAGTTTAAAATTTTAAATGTTTGAAATTTCATTTTTTTCATGATATAAATTTTTTGGATAAGATTGGCCACCAACAAAAATGCTGCCACATATCATGTCAACTTTATACAAAGTACTCAAAAGGCGTGAACTATGTACGAGATACTTAAAATAGGCGAATATATAATATTCACACTTTTTTTAATAGGAGTCACATTATTTTGTACAGAGCCTCAAGTTAAAAAAAAAAATTCTAATTAGTGATTTTCATTGGTCGTTCAATAGAATGCTATTAAAAGTACTGTTATTCCAATATAAAAACAGAGTCTCTGCTTTTTTTTATTCCAATTATTTAAAAAAATTTATTCGCGTATCTCGATAAAGAAATTTTTTTCATGCACGAATCTCAATAAATTTGTAGTTGGGATCGGAAAGGTAGGACCTGCTTTTCCATTGGAATAACAATAGAGTCGTATTTTAAAAGTACGTTCTCCTCCAAACGCTATAAATACACTCAAATAAAATTTTATCATTTTTTAGGATAATATTGTAAAAGTCTCACAAACTTTTAGTTTGTGACAAATAGATTCATATATTTTTATTTGTGACAAATACCATTTTGAATTTTCAAATTCATGACAATTAGCCTCCAAATTGCTCATCTAGCATAACAACATTTTTTTGAATCGGATCTTGGTATGAAAATGTAACTACAGACTAAATTTAAATTTTGTTTACTATTTTTTAGATAGATAGAAAATTACTTGATCTAAAGAATCTAAGCAATTTAAAAGTAGCGAATTGCTATAACAAAATAGTAAAAATGTTATAAAAAAAAATAGTTTGCAAGTAAATTTTCAAATGAAAATCATATTAAACGATTCAGAGTCTTCATATTGATTATTTAAACATTGAAAACGAGAGAACAAGCTTTTAATTGAGCAACAAAGATAATGTCTTATGTGTGAGAGATCATAAGTTCAATATACAAATGTACTTAAATTTTTTCAGTTACCACCCTCAAATTTCAAAATTCCGACATTATCACTGACTTAAAAAAACTTCAAATCTTGCCACGAATGCAGACTTGGTTTGCGCACCATTTGGCACATGAGCAGACTCAGTATGCGCACCAAATCTCTGTTTTTTTAGAATCAGACTAAAGATTCGAACTAAAAAAAATGAGAATCAGACCCTATCTGTGTGTCAAAAATGATACGCAGACTAGGTCTGCGCACGTGACAATTTTTGATTTTTTTTAAAACAGTAGTAATATCATAATTTTAAAATTTAAGAGTGGTAACTAAAATAATTTCGGACAAATATAAAATTTCTTGTAAATATTAATTAATGTTTGTAACTTCAGCACAATTTACTCTAAAATACAAAATTTGAAAAATGAATATATTAATACGTACAACCAATCTGCACTGTACAACGATTATTATTATATGAACAGCAACCTGAGTCTTGGTCCCACCTGTCAGAACTTTCTCTGTCCCCATCTCTAATATTCGCACTAGGCTTCAAGCGGCAAAATATTGTTCCTTCCTCCCGATCTCTAGTTTTCTCCCAATCCTCGACAGCGACAGCGACAAAGAGAGAGAGAGATCCAGTGGTTCACACTGGTTTGTGTTTTTTTGTCTGAGTGAGAGAGAGACAGAGAGACAGAGAGAGAGGGGTTAGAAATGGAGAAAAGGGAGGAGAGAGAGAAGCTCGTTTTCCAGGCGAAATTAGCTGAACAAGCTGAGAGATACGATGGTATGAACTCTCTCTCTCTCTCACTAGACTTACTAATATTTTCTCGTTGATTTTTTTCAAAATTATGTGATCGTTCATGATTTCGCAATTTTAGCTTCTTGGAGAGTGTGGTACTGGTACGTACAAAGTTGACAGTATTGTTGGGAGAACAAAGTTTGCAACTTGAAAGAATTAGGTTTCCAAAGTGGATGTTTAGAACTTTTGGGGCAAATCTAGAACTTATTAGGGGTCCCATTAAAAAATATGGTTTCCCATTGTAAGTACCAGAAGCCAAAGAACAACTTGCATTTCTTTTGGGTTTTTTATTATTTTTTTGACATTTATGTACAGTTCACCTATTTTGGATTTTGTATGACAGTATTTGATTAGGTTTCCTAAGTGGATGTTTTGAACTTTTGGGGCAAAGTAAAAACTTATGGGCCCCATTAAAAATATGAACTTGTTAGTTGCATTTCTTTTTCTTTTTTTCTTTTTTTTTAGCATTTAGGTACAGTTAACTTCTCTAGTTGCATTTCTTTTGGATTTTGTATGACAGTCTCTGATAGAATATCAGGCATAAAAGAAAGAAACCTCTCTAGTTGCATTTTTATTCTTGCATTTATGTACAGTTAACCTATTTTGAGAAGAAAGAAGAAAAAAATATTACCATTAATCTCTGCTCAACAACAGTGCTACATTCAATAATTGTAACACCAAACATTTTTCATTTATAAATTCACTAATTAAATAGGTTGTATAAAGAAGTAACCAACAATTTGATCTTCTATAATGTGGTTTTCATTTTTAGATTATTTTTCTAACTCGAACGGACCTTGTTACTGTACTGTACTGGTGAGGTTCTTCTATAAATACATGATTGATCTGCTATTATGATGATTTTGCTTGACTCTTTATTTAATTAGATTGTTTTGACATTTTTAGTGTTTATCTTGTAACATTTTTAGTTAACTGTTATTTACGGGCTAGGGCTAAGAATTGTATATTTTGGATTTAAAAGATGAGGGTAGAAATGTAATAACTGAAACTTCTGAGGTTAGGTTAATTAAGCCGACATCTTATTAGTTATATAAATTTCATTTTTTCTTGATTAATTACTCAATCTGTTTCATAGATATGATGGAGTGCATGAAAAAGATAGCTCGAATGGACATAGAACCAACTGGAGAGGAGCGAAACCTCCTCTCTGTTTCTTACAAGAATATAATTGGAGCGAGAAGGTCTTCTTGGCGAATTCTCTCTTCTCTTGAGGAGAAAGAAGAGACCGAGAAAAATTTAAAAACTATACAAGAGTATAAGAAGAAAGTGGAGGATGAGATGGCAAGGATTAGCAATGAAATCTTGTCGATTATTGCTATCCATCTCCTGCCCAATTCAACTACTGCCGAATCCGTAGTTTTCTTCTACAAAATGTAAGCTGTTATCTGGTACAGAGATATACTAAAAAGCACCATTTATAGCTCTATTCTGGGAAATGTGATGTAAAACACCTATCCAAAAATGCAAACAACAGTTCTCAAGTGTGTATAAAATAGTTCTTTTCTGAGTTAAATATTCGATTTAAACCGTTTGACATGATCTCTATTGAAAATGTACTTGCAGGCTAGATTTTATATTTTTTTAGAATTTCTTACTATTTTTTTTAGATTGGAAGAAAGTCACTATTTTTGAATGGTCTAGAATCTTTATATCAAGTGTTTTTCTACCTATCTAAAAAAATAGTAAAAAAGTTTCTAAAAAATGTAAAATTCGATCTACAAGTACATTATCATATGGAGAACATGTTGAACGATTCAGATTGATTGTTTGGACTTTAAAAATGAAGTTATTGATCCATAGTATAGATCAATATGCGCTATGCATAGTACCATAGCCTCACTCGTTCTTTTCCTCTCTCACTTTCTTAAAAGAATAGATCGGGGAAGCTAGAAAAGATATTGCATGTCTTTTTTCCCTATTGTGTTCATTTTTGGAAGAACAAAAAAGGTAAGAGAGGTCTACGGCTATTTCTAATTTTGCAATGGTACATGTGATATTTAAATGTTTTCAGGAATATACACATTCTATAGCCAATTTTAGTTTTCCATTAACAATTTTAGTTAATTCCAAAACAGGAAAGGAGATTACTACAGATACCTGGCCGAGTTTAAACCTGATAATGAGAAAAATGAGGCCGCTGATCAGTCGCTGAAGGCGTACCAGGTTTTTACTGTTTATATTTGAATTTCATGCAACTCTTAAGTGATATTCCAATGCAAATCCTGTATCAAAAACATTATCTCTAAATGCAAGTAGACTATACCAATTACATCTCTGGTACCAGTTGCTGTATTAACAGTGTGAAAACGCCTCCTTTTGCTTTCTTTCTTCCCCTTTGGGATACAAAATTAGGATCTGTTGGCATTATTTTCTTTAATGGTTGCCGATAACCTGAATTATACAACTGATATTATGAAGTATTGTACCGGTATTCTTGCACATACCATTATTGGGCAAGAGCGGTTGATTCAGGGGCGGATTTACATTTGCTAAATAGGGGTCAATTGACCCCCATTTAATCTAAAAACCCTTTAAACTTGTACTACAGATTAAAATATTAAAGATAAATTTGCTATATGTATGCTAAATTTGACCCCTATCGATTAAAATCCTTATGTGCATATTAACCCCCATTGATTAAAATTGCTATATTTATTTACTAGAAATTTTTATGTGCATATTGACCCCCATAAATTAAATTCCTGCCTCTGCCTCTGGGTTGATTACATATCATATGACTATTAAGTGGCTTAGAACATTACTGATACAGTATCAGTAAAAGCATCTCTTTCTCTCTCAATTAAATTTTTTTTTCTTTGAAAAGTAAATCATGGTTTCTTTACATACATTGTTTTCAGGCGGCAACAAGTACTGCCATGACTGAACTTCCACCTACTAATGCAATAAGACTCGGCCTAGCACTTAATTTCTCTGTTTTCTATTATGAGATTCTAAAATTGCCAGAGAGGTACTGATCAAAATATTTAACTTATTGTTTGTGTTATAGCAAATTGATTTTATTCGGCAATTACTTTCTTTTATAATTTCGGTGTAACCTTTCATGAGATGTCTCTCTTTTTAACTGATTTTATCTAAGGCTATGTGTGATATTTCTTGTTTTACAATCTTTATATGTTAAATTGGCGTTTGTTTTTTGAAAATTTTCAGGGCACACCAACTGGGAAAACAAGCATTTGATGAGACTGTTCAAGAGTTGAATTCTGTAAGTGAGGAATCTTACAAGGATACTAATCTTATAATGCGACTACTGCAGGACAATCTTGCCCTTTGGAAAACTGAGCTCACTGCTGCAGAAGGTACATGTAAATACAACTTCACCTCAAAATTTATAAAAATACTGTATATTTCCTCATAAGGCAAGTGAAATGCACGGGCCCTATTTTTGTTTCGTAAAAGTTTTTTCGGTTTTAGAGGCTATACATTTATCTTTATCCTAGAATAACAGAATGTTTTAGGGTAGGCTATGGTAATATGCATATTATGGATCGACCTGTGCTATGAATTCATATCTCTATTTTCAAAGTTCAAACAATCGATCCGACTGCTAAATATGATTTCCATATGAAGATGTACTTGGAGATCAAATTTTATATTTTTGAGAATTCTTTTACTATTTTTTAGATAGGTTGAAAATCACTTGGTCTGAAAATTCTGGACCATTCAAAAGTAATGATTTTCTAAGTATCTAAAAAAATAGTAAAAAATTCTAAAAAATGTAAAATTTAGTTTACAAATATATTTTGATATGGTGGTCATTTTCAACAGTTCATATCGACTGTTTGAACTTTGAAAATAAAAAAATAAATCCATAGCACAGATAGATCAGTAATATGCATATTAGCATAGTCTCATTCAATGTTTTATTGTAAACATTTTTATAGTTTGGATGTAAGAACTTTACTAATATATGAACCTATATTTCTCTCTCAGGTGAACCATCCAATGATATTGATATGGAATGATAAGAGAAGGTAAAACTTTCAATTTTAATAAATTTTAAATCTCAACTCTTTCTGAATAATATTCTGTTATTTCCTTTGATCAACCAGAGACCACTGCACCATATAGAACTGGTACAATGTGAACTAACCTCACTGGTGCAGTATATACTATATAGTTTGTACTTCTGTACTTCTGTTCACTGTTGTCTGATACAAAATTTAATTCAAAATATTAATATAGCGTCAAATGAGCCAAAAAAGAAACAAATTTTTGTTAAAAAATAATTTAATTCCTGATTGATACAAGCATTGTTGGTCCCAGTACATGATGGTATGATACTGATACCTGGTTGATTATTTGCTTGATAAATATAGAGCGAGGCTATGGTACTATGCATAGCGCCGATTGGTACTATGGATCAATATCTTCATTTTCAAAGTTCAAATAGTCGATCTGAATCGTTAAATATGATTTCCATATGAAAATGTACTTGCAGATGAAATTTTACATCTTTTTACAATTTTTTTTTTAAATTTTTAGATAGGTAGAAAATCACTACTTTTGAATGGTCTAGAATCTTTAGATCAAGTGATTTCCTACCCATCTAAAAGAATAGTAAAAAAATTATAAAAAAATATAAAATTTGATCTACAGGTACATTTTATGGAGATCATGTTGATCGGTTCAGATCGACTGTTGGGACTTTAAAAATGGAGATATTGATTCATAGTACGGACCAATCCATGCTATGCATATCTCACTCTATATATATATTCTGATCTTCTAGAATACAACTTATAGTAGCTTGCATTGACCTTTATATGTGTATCAGGTCTGGAGTTGGCACCTGAATTTCACTGGTACTGATAAGTTTCTGACTGTGAGTTCATGGAAGGTTATCTATTGGATATGGGTAATGTGTTATTTATTAGGTTATCTTTTGGAGGTGTAATATGTTATGTAGTTGAAAAAACCACAACTTTTAGGCCCCACTTTTGGATCTTTTTTCCCGAATAGAAGAGTGAGCTATCTGGCGAAAAAAGAAGCTCAGGGGACCTATTGTTTGTACCATTGCTGGATTTTATGCAGTAGTTGTAAGATGTGGTTCCACTTTTGTTTTTTCATATGTTACTTGTTACCATATAATTACTTAATTATTTACTCTTTTTCTTATTCCAAAAAAAATTAAATTGTTTGAAATGGTGCATGATTCTATAACTTGGCTATTGAAGACATAACATGCTGTTTACATTTGTAAAATTATTTTATGTAGTACAGCAAATTCCCTTAGTTATGTGTCTGATTTATAGAGGAAAATATATTGACTGTGTAACTAATAAATTAGAAGTTTTATAAATTAATTAGCATTAATTTTTTTTAACATCTTTTGACCACTTGATTCTACACAAAATTAGTTCGAAAATTTTAAATTTTTGCATGTGGACATATTACTCGTAAGGTAAATGAGTTTTAACTATTCAGATTCGTCATTTGAAGTCAATTCGATAGGTTTTAGAGTTGAGTTCACAACAAAACTTTGTGAACATAGGAACACCCTAGTTCTACTTTGAAATATCAACCAGCATGATATCATGCCTTTCAGTTATTTTTATCTATTAGAAAATAATCAATGGAGCTGCAGCTCCACTCTGATTTAGTTGGTTTCACTGATTTATATAATTTAATAGTAGCATTTTTCATGAAATTTCAACTTCATTTTTGCTCTGAGCGCTTTTATGCAGTCATTATCAGCCTTGCTATGAATTTACAGTTTACACTCTAAAAGGACTATTTTGTTGGTTCACTAGTACAGCATGCATTTATTTTATTTTGTGCTTCCTTTACCATGCTGGTCCCGAGAGAATTCACACAGGGATCCTATTTTTTGTGTAAAGATATTAACAGAACAGTTTTTGCAGTCCACAGACAATAGAGTTAAAACAGTGCTGCATGAAGCAAAAACTGCTTTGTTAATATATTTATCCTATTTTCTTCAAGGGAAATTCTGCACTAATTGAATTGTACGAAAATAGGTGGTATATCACATCTCAACTTTAAAATATGATAATAAATTTGAAAGTTCTTTTTTTTTTCCCAATATAAGAAGACTTTGTACATTATTCTCTTTCCATGTATATTTACTTCATTCTAATTTGGTTATATGATTAACAAAAAAACGGGAGCCTGATAGAACTGTGATTTTTTTTTTTTAAATAGAATTACTATAAACTAAATCAACAGAACAAGCCTCTGGCCGAAGGATTTTCAAAATCTAGCCTCCACCGAAAAAAAATCAAATCTACACCGGTCCCTAGGATCGGTGGAGCCTGTTTTGCACCTGTTTTGCAGCGGCCACAGCATCCTACACGGAAGGCTACACGAAATAACCCTGCACCGATCCTGTGAATCGGTGAAGCTTCAAAAATGCCTTCACCGGTCCTGTGGATCGGTGTAGGCAGATTTCATAAATTTCAAAACAGGGATCGATGAGGTTGAAATTTGAAATTTGGTTTGAATAACTAATGTGAGGATAATTTAGTGTATGTACCATTGAAGGATAATAAGATACAAGAAATTTCGAAATTCTAAAAAGGGTTAAATCTATATATCTTAATAATAACACCAAAATGTGAGGTTGAAATTTGGAAATCAACAATAAATAAAAAAGAAAAAAAAAAAATTGGAAATCAAGACTCCACCAGTCCTAGGGATCGGTGGAGGTATAGATTTCTGATTTTCTATGGCGAGGGATTTGGCTGAGCCAAAACGGGCTCCACCGATCCGTAGGATCGGTGTGGATTGTGTTTTTCTTGCTACACCGGTCCGTAAGATCGGTGGAGGCTAGTTTTCGAAATCCAGCCCAGCAGAGGCTTGTTCTGTTGAAACAATTTAGAGGAATACTATTTAAAAAAAAAAATCTAGAACTGTGATGAATTCAAGAATATCACTGGACGTGACTTGACATCTTTTGGAAAATTGATAAATCCCGTAACTATTAATATTAATACACATCAAATTGATTTATTAATTAGATTGCTAAAAGCTGAGTCAATACTTTATTGGGCCATCCAAGCTACCTGAAGCAAACTGCAAAAAATACAAAATTTAGAAAGGAAATTAGAGAAAGAGAGAATATTAGAGAATCAAGAGTGAGGCTACGGTACTATGCATAGCGTGGATTGGTCCGTACTATGGATCAATATCTTCGTTTTCAAAGTTCAAATAGTCGGTCTGAACTGTGCAACATGATCTCCATATGAAAATGTACTTGTAGACTAAATTATACATTTTTTTCAAATTTTTTTACTATTTTGTTTAGATAGGTAGAAAATCACTACTTTTGAAAGGTCTAGAATTTTTAGATCAAGTGATAATCTGCCTATCTAAAAAAATTCTAAGAAATGTAAAATTTAGTCTGCAAGTACATTTTCATATGGAGATCATGTTGAACGGTTCAGATCACGGAGATATTGGTCCATAGTACGGACCAATCCGTGCTATGCATAGTACCATAGTCTCTCTCGAGAATCAATGCAACCATCAGTACCTGTTGAACAATAGGATTTGTGGATGTCATGAATTCATTTGTCATTCCTTCCCAGACTATCTTTCCTTCATGAAGAAACAACAACCTTGCAAGAGAAAATAACAAGTCAGGTAATTATAGGGGTGTTCACTGGATCCGATTTGGTTTTCAACCAAACCGACAAATTTTGGATTAAATGGTTTGGTTCGGTTGAATGGTTGAATTACTTTGGTTTTTTATATTTGGTTCAGTTTAATCTCCCTTGATTCGGTTCAACCAAACAAACTGTAATTTACTTGAATTACTTCGGTTTAATCTCTCTTAACCCGGTTCGCTTAAATATATATCTTGATATTCATTTCTATGATTATTAAATGTATTTGTGTATGTATTGAGTTTTGACCTTTTGAAATTTAATCTCTCTTATTTCGGTTCAACCAAACAAACCAAAATTTACTTCGGTTTTTTTGGTTCTGTTATTATTTGGTTGACAAGTTTAATTTGGTTGGTTCAATTAGATTTTTGAAAACCGAAAAAAAATTGTGTGACTATTTTAATTTGGTTTTAACTCAACCAATCGTTTGAATGCCCCTAGGTACTTGTACAGTACCAGTACGTCAGCACAACATTAAGACGAAAAATTTTAAATATTCATTTCTAAGTTAGTCAATTGTATAATTACGATCTACTGAGACTTAACTGAGACTCGAGCATAAAAAAAAAGGCTTTAAAAAATATTATAAAAAGAAAATCTTATTAGAATGGTGCTTTTCCAATCAGATGTACCTATCAACAGCTCGTCTAATGGTGCTATGCTGATGTGTAACAACCACATAGGATGCGATGTTCCCTTGCTTGTCGAGAGCATCTTGACTATTAATATGTACCGATCGAACCAGATCCTCTACAACAGTTGAAGCTATTGGGTCAAGCCCTGCTGTCGGTTCATCGTATAATATCACCTAACAAAAAAAAAACATAAAGTAAAATTAAAGAAATAGTAGAGGAATGTTCATAAAAATTTGGACTATTTGAATAAAACCTGATATCATATTAGGTCATACTAGCCGGTCATGTTCTAAATATTTTTAATATGCACCAAGAATGGGTTGAATTCATATCCCCTCAAGAAACTCAAAGTTTGAGTTTGATTCCGGACCGTCCGATTATAATCTGCACGAATATTAAAGAAGCCTCGTGATTTCTACCACGGACCGGATTGGCCCGGATTCTGATCAAACGGTCTTGATCCAAACTAAAATTTTGAGTTACTTTAAAGGATCCGGACCCCGATGGGCCCAGGCTCATGGTCACCTTATCAAATAATAAATTGGTTACATTTCACTCCAGCACTCCAAGACAAAAAAATATTAATTATGAAAATATGATGTGACAAAGCTGCCAACCTCTGGTTCAATGATCTCTTTTGTATTGTCAAATATAATAGACCGGGCTAAAGCAACTCGTTTTTTCATGCCTCCTGACAGCTCAGATGGCATTCTATCCTCCACTCCCTGCATATACAACAAAACATGAGTATTGCATCCTAGACAACATTGCTTCATTTTAACATTATTTAAAGGGTGAGGCTATGGTATTATCGCATAGAGCACATTGGTCGGTACTTTAGATCAATATCTTCATTTTCAAAGTTCAAACAATTGATCTGAACCGTTTAACATTATCTTCATGTGAAAATTTACTTGCGGACTAAATTTTACATTTTTAAGAATTTTTTTCACAATCTTTTTAGATAGGTAGAACTGTGATTTTCTACCTATATAAAAAAATAGTAAAAAATTCTACAAAATGTCAAATCTAATCTACAAGTACATTTTCATATGGTGATCAACTGATCATGTTGAACGGTTCAGATCAACTGTTTTGGACTTTGTAAACAGAGATATTGGTCCATAGTACGGATCAATCTGTGCTATACATAGTACAATAGCCTCACTCTTGTTTAAATGCGAGGAATGTATCCATTGATTCAGATAAGCCCATATTTTGACGAAAAGGCTGAAACTATTTCCATTAGTATAGTTCTAATGCACACATTTCGATGCCATCGTAATACAGTAAATCTAAGAAAACAAATGAAAATCAAAATGAGGAGAAAACACACTTTTAACCCAACCGCCGCCAGGGTCTCTGTTACCAACTTTTCTATGCAGTTCTCAGGCATGTTAGACTTTTCATACCTAAATTTCAAAGAGGCAAAGATGAAAAACAAATGAGAAAAATCAAATCGACAGCAGCTGAGTTTGGTTGAAAATGGAAAACACTCCCTTACAAGAGAAAACCAACATTTTCACGAACTGTCAGCGAATCAAATAGTGCTGCACTTTGAAACACCTGTGTCAGAAAACAATGAAATTAAAAGAACAATTCAATCAAATTTAGAGTTTTGAGTCTAACATAAATGAAAGAAATATTATACAGAACTGTGCTGTTTTGAGCTTCTTTTTTTTTTTTTCTGGTACTTGAGCGGATAAATAAAACCTCAGATTGATGCCAAAAATATACATGTCAAAAATAAAGCAGTAAATAAAAATATGGAAGTTAGCTCTACATCAACCAATATCTGTCCCGATAATTACCGTACCAAACCAACCTAGTATGGTTAATGAGCAAAATATATAACAATTAGAGGTTGATATATAAATATATACAAGTCTAACAACCAAACTAGAAGATGTCCAAAACTGTCAGGGATTTGCCAGTGGCCTGGTATAATACCAATTATGTCAATGTGCTAGTTCATATCCAAATCTTGCAAGTAAATAAAATGTAAAAATAGACAGCATACAAGACCAATTCGAAGACCCGAGATCTCTTCATCACTAACCAAACCATGTCTCTTCTTCCCGCAAATTAGTACATCGCCCTTTCAATAAAAAAAATGTGATAAAGACTAATCAGCTAATTATAAAATAAGTACATGCATCTTATCAATAATATTTCAGCTGGTATCTTTTGGGATCAGAACAGAGATCCTGTAGCTCAATACCACATTCTATACAAAATTTATCCAGAGGACCCAAATCGCCCGATCAGCTTTGAGATTCGTGCAAATGATTTGAACTAATAAATTTAAACGGCCCCGTGAATCTAAACCGTCCACACAAATTTTGGCGCCGATCGGACAGTTTAGGTCCGGCTTCCTTTGGACAAAACCCCACCTGTTATATACTGGTTAATGTCAGCAAGTACTGGTGCAATTGTGGTAAAACTTTTGAAGGTGATTTATGAAAACAAATAAAAGAAGGTTCAATCAGTAGAAGGTACCGCACTGTCATGCCAGTCTGTTTACCTTGTCTGGCACAAGGAGCCCAGCAATAACTTTTAATATTGTTGATTTTCCTGTCCCAGATGGGCCAATAATTCCAACAGCTTCACCGTGCCTTATCTGAGACAAGTAAGAACACATTAGTATTGTTAGATACTTTGATTCAAAATTAATCCAAAGGAAAAGCACATAAGCATATAAATGCACCTTCAAGCTGACACCTTGCAAAATATGCTTGTCACCGAAAGATTTGTGAACATCACGACATTCTATAAGGACGTCAGATTCATTTCTTATTCCTCTGTGACCATCTAATTTCTCTGAAAAACTTGGATTCTGACATCGCAAACCAAAGGCTTGCTATTAAAATTAAATGATAATTACATACTTTACTACTACCAACCAACTCAATTGAACAGATATTATCCCAAATATAATTAATTTAGAGATTAGTTTATTTGGATATTTCACGAGAGATGGGAACGAGTGGGCGCAATTTTCTCCAGGACATTACTTTTTAACTTAATAGATCAGAAACAATAAATAGAATTTTTCAGTTTAAACAGAAATAGGTTATAATACACACCACATATTTATTCTGAGCACTGTTTTCATTGGTAGCAACAATGGGTGAGGAAGAACAAACCATCCGTTTTCTCATAGTCATCCTGTAAAACTTCCATTAGTGAAGTTCATCAAAATCTCATCGAAGAGTTTGAATGTTTCATGAACGAAAATGATTGATTGAAGGAACTTTTTGACAAGAATCCAAGTTTCCTAGCATCTCATCTTTTCAAAGAACTTTTGATGTCACTAAAAATTAAAGTTTAAACAATTTTATCAATCTAATTTCAATGTTAACAAACTAACTTCCCCCATTTCAAATATATGACACAATTTTCTCATCCCTATCGACAAATGTAGCAAATATGACCTCACTATGAAGAATCAATTTCTCGACAGTTTTTACTACATACCAAAAGTGTTAAGCAAGCAGAACTATCTCAATTGCAAGAAACAACAGTTCAATTCTCAATATGCACATGGTTAAACGCAGATAGAGATTCAGAGGGAGAAGAATTACACCTCCGTGCGGACAAAAGAGACGGAGCTAACACTGAACTGCGGGAGGAGACGCATCTCCTGCTGCCACCCGTGCATGTACAGAAACTTGGAGATGATCTCGCCAATCTACTTGGAGTCGCCGTCGCCATCTCTACCTTTCCTTTACCCTCTTCCCTCTCATTCGTGCGGGAACGGTGCTAGTTTGGCTTCTGACAGCGCCGTTTCCAGAAATCACCGAGATGCTCTCTGATCTGAATTCATATCACCTGAGTTCACTCAAATTTTGAGTTTGCATCCGGACCGTCGATCTGCTTTGGCACGAATATTAAATTGCCCCGTACATTCCACCACGAACCGGATTGGTCCGGATTCTGATCGGACGGTTCGGATCTAAACCCAAAATTTGAGTTACCAATGAGGAATCGGACACCTGTGATCCGACCCGTTGTCATTCGACAGTTCGAGGCAATTCTTAACTTGCGTAGTTGCGTTTCACTTTTACGGATTGATTTGGGTCGGATTTGGTCCAGATGTTAATCCGATAGAATTGGGCTTATCGGGCTCCCAACTGGGTCTTAAAATAATCCGTAACAGCCCAATACATGAATATTAAAAGATAAAGGGAAAATGAAGAATGGGTAGCGGGATGTATCCAATAACCATCGAACCAAATTCAGTCCGAAGCACATTTTTTTGACCGTTAGATAAGCGTTAGAGTCGTGCAAAGAAGTGTGCACGAATCTGACGGGACCGAACGGGCGTCAGATCGAATTTGGTCCGATACCCGTTGCACCCTCTTCGCTCAATGAAGACGCACATGTACTTCTTCCACGAGTCCGGATCCCCTAAAGTAACCCAATTTTTGAGTTTAGACGTGTACGGTGCCTATTCGGTGGTAGCGCAGGGGGCCAGCATTATTTGTGGGGTCCAGGTTCTTTAAGATTCGTGTTAGAGCACCTTGGACGGTTTGGATCAAAACTCAAAAATTGGGTTACTGCACTGGATCTGAATTCCTTCCACACGGAGGAGCGCGAAGAAAGAAGGGTCAAAAGTTGGATCAAATCGAACAGGTCCGGATTCCCTAAAGTAACCCAATTTTTGGATTTAGATCCAAACCGTCCGATTCGAATGGGGCCAATCCGACCCGAGGTGGAGCGCACGGACCCCTTTAACTGACGGTCCATATCTAAACTCAAAAATTGGGTTACTCTAGGAAATCCGAACTGAAATCGAGCAAGGTACAGCTGGGAAAGTAATTAGTAGAATAAAGTATACTTCCGTACAGGTGCAGGAGCACAAACAACGACATCCAACGAGAAATCGGGTCGGAGGTTAAAAGTCATCATCGTATACTTTTTTTGGTGTTATTAATACAACGATTAAACGATACCGCTAGCGAGAAGGGAGAAGGGAGAAGGGGGAACTAAACAAACCAATCGGAGCTGAGATGGCGGCTTTCTATTGGCCGCGCCACTGCTGATCTGGCATTACCATGACCGCATCCCTCCTCTCTCTCCCATGGACCCCACCTGTCGCCCCGCCGTCATCTTCGACAACGGAACTGGGTTTGCCTCAATCCCTCTTTCTCATCTTTTCTTTTCATTTGATTGATCGACTTGGTCAAGGGTTTAATAATCTGTTTGAATTTGCTGGTAACTGCAGATACTCTAAGCTGGGATTTGCTGGTAACTCGGAGCCGTCGTTTATTCTCCCAACAGTAGTAGGCGTGAATGATTCTTTTCTAAAGAATCTAAGGCAGACAGATGCAAATGATAATAGTAATTGGTTGGCGCAATACAATGCAGGTGTTATGGCCGACCTTGATTTTATGATAGGTGATGAGGCTCTCACCCGATCAGGTGGTATATACAGCCTCGACCGACCCATTCGTAATAGTCAGGTATAAAAAGATTATGCGAGTCATGCTAGCAAATTTTTCCAGTGAGAACGGAGTAGGTCCGATGGGCTCCAAGACCATCCGAGCCGCTTTAAGATCTATGTGCATGAAAATTGACATGAGCGCGCACGGATCTTAAAGAGGATCGGATGATGGGCATCAGACCTACTCTGCAGTCATTCCCAGCTAGGGTTTTATGGGTTTTCTGACAAAATATTCAAAGTGGAACTTGGAGTTGTTGTGATTGATTCAGAAATGCATATCAGAGCCTATAACATTGCCTTAGTACTTGCTAGTAGGGTATATTTCATACAAATAGATAAATTATCTTCTATAGTAAATTCAAAACAGTATACTTCACAGAAAAAGGTAATTTTAATCCTTGCTAACAAAAAACTTTTTGGGTTTGAGAATGATTAAATGCCCCCTTCACACCCCCCCACCCCCCACCCACCATACAAAATTCTTAAATATCGGTTATAGTTATAGAAAGGTGTATTATATATAACAAATTGCTTAACAATTCAGAGAAGTTGCATAAAAATGTCATAAAACATTAGGCAGAAGGTACCTCAGGCAACAAAAAAAATGGTATGCTACACCAAAAGGATATATATATTTTTTTTCAGCAAAATTAGTCTCAAGATGCACTTCATTTATTCAGGTTGAGAATTGGGACACATTGGAGAAGTTTTGGCAGCAATCGATATACAACTACCTACGGTGCGACCCGGAGGAGCACTATTTCCTACTCACTGACAGCCCCGTGACCACACCAGAGAGCAGGGAGTACATGGGAGAGATCATGTTTGAGACATTTAACGTACCTGGTTTGTATATTGCGGTTCAATCCATGCTCACTCTTGCCGCTGGCTATTCCACCCCTAAGGTTGGTTTATACTGAGTAGTCTATGCGCAAATAAAAAAATAATAGTGAAATAAATAAACAAACATATAAATTAATGTTAATTAACCCTAGTTTGTCCTTTTTTAATAACCCAAATTGAATTATAATTAGCGAAGCAGATGCAGATTTTGGGTTCGCAGTTTATGCGAACTTCTAGATTTAAATTTTAAGAGATATCATTCACTTAATTTGGTTGGTTTGGTCTTTTTTTATGGCGTAATCTTCCATCGCTTAACTGTTTGATTCTTTTTTTATATATGATCCCAAGAAATATCAAGATGTTGTCTAATTTGGAAAATCCTGATTCTCATTTGCAAATGATATCGGCACTCTTAATTCTTTAACATACTAGAATCTGTTACTCCTAATTTTATATTCTTTTCTAATACACAGAAACTGGTACTTATGTTGCCAATACTTGCTGGGAATTTTTATCATACTTGCAGACTGAATATAGTTTTATTTCTTATAACATGGTTCATCAGTCTGACATGACAGGTGTTGTGGTGGACATCGGAGATGGTGCACCACAAGTAGTGCCGGTCGTGAATGGATATGTAATTGGAAGTAGCATGAAATCCTTCCCTATTTCGGGTAATGACGTGACCCGCTTCTTTTTGCAGCTTCTTCAGGTATGTTTCTCTTTGAATTCAGATCCTCCCCGGTACCGTAATAAGGAATCTTTTAGAATTAGTGGATCTGGACTGTTCTTTTTTACTTGGCACGAATCTCAAAGCCCAATAATACTGCCCCCTTGCGCTAGCCCAAATCTCAAAGCAGTTGGGAGTTAATCTCAAACCGTAAAGTGAGGGGAATCTTTTACGGTACCTGGGAGGATACTTTTCCTTTCTCTTTTCGCTTCTCTTGGGTTGTATATTATAAAGTGTTATCTGATTTTAGTATATAAGAATTGTTGGCAAAGGAAATAAATGGATTAGTATATAACGATTTATTTTGGCATTATTTTGTATTTGTAGGAACGGGGCGAACTGATACCACCAGAGGATTCCATGGAGACAGCTCGTAAAATAAAAGAATTATACTGTTACTCTTGTACAGATATTGTCAAGGTATTCTTTTTTATATCTTCCTCAACAGGTGCAAATAATGTCAAATTATGAGATTGCCCCTTTTAATATGAGCTACTTTGTCTATGTGATATCAGGAATTTGAGAGGCACGATAAAAAACCTGATAAGTACATTAAATTATGGTCGGGAAGAAAACCTAGAACTGGAGTTCCTTACTCTGTTGATGTCGGATATGAGCGCTTTCTTGGGCCAGAGGTGTGTTCTATTTCTTAATCAGTAATAACCATGGTTTTTCTCTTTTGAATTTTTAATATAGAGTGAGGCTATGTTACTATGCATAGGGCAGATTAATCCGTACTACGGATCAATATGATTTTCATATGTGAAAATGTATTTGCAGACTAAATTTTTACATTTTTTAGAAATTTTTACTGTTTTTTAGATAGGTAGAAAAATATTACTTTTGAATGGTCTAGAATCTTTAGATCAAATGATTTTCTACCTTCGAAAAAAAGCAAAAAAAATTCTAAAAAAAATGTAAAATTTGATCTACGAGTTCATTTTCATATGGAGATCATATTAAACGGTACAAATCGATTGTTTAGACTTTGATGAAAATGGAGATATTGATCCGTAGTACAGACCAATATGCGCTATGCATAGTACCATAGCCTCATTCTTTGAATATGTTCAATTTGTAGTGTATTTTCATGTTTTGCAACCTTTTTTTTTTGGCCTTGTGTTCATAGTCTATTTCTTTTTGTTTTGCTCTATTTGCTTTTGTCCATAGACCTAAAGTTAATATAAAACAAAACGAAGGTTATTCATTCTTCTCTGAATAGGAATCTAAACTGCAGTTTTGTTACAACTTTTGTTTGCACTCTAATTACTGAATGATGCTGTCATCCTGGATTGTTTACAATTTGATCCCCAACATTTACTTAAATGTAAAACTAATGTTCCATTTTGCAGATCTTTTTCAATCCAGAGATTTACTGCACAGATTTTACCACCGCTCTTCCTGATTTGATAGATAAATGTGTACAATCATCACCAATAGATACCAGGAGAGCTTTATATAAGGTAGTACCCGTTTTTGTGTGTGTGTGTGATTAAAGGGCCCTGGTACAGCCGAGTATTCTCGAGAGTTGAACCTGTGTCCCTCCGTAGAGAAATGGTTCATATAAGGTGGTACTACCCTTATAGTGCCAAAATATTCGTCATGTCACGATTCTTTCCAATTTAGCCCTACTGGGGTCGATGAGTAGAATCGCTAGTTAAAATCTGAGATGCCTCAACTCATCCTCAGTTTTCCTTAATTTAACTTGATTTAGTCCAAATTTAGCAACTGAACACTGAAAAGAATATATATATATATATATATATATATATATATATATATATATATATATATATATATATATATATATTAAATAGATTTGCATTTTGATTCACTCTTTTTTTGTACTGGTCTCAGAACATAGTGCTAGCTGGTGGAGGTACAATGTTCAAGGACTTCTATAGGAGATTGCAAAACAGCGTAAAAAAGATTGTAGACGATAGAATTGCAGCAAACACTGCCCGGCTTGGGTTAGATGTCAAAGTCAGTTTAACCCTCTTAACTTTCATTAATTTAAAATATTTCCTATTTGTTTATTTTTTGTACATTCATCTTGATTAGCAAGTAATGGTATTTACTCTGATGCTTTTTATATAATAATGTGAAATGAATTTTATTTGTAGCCTCAACCAGTTGAAGTGAATGTGGCCTCAAATCCAATTCAAGGATATGCGGCTTGGTTTGGAGGCTCTGTTGTCACATCTCTGCCTGAATTCTGTGATGTAATCAACTCTCTCTCTCTCTCTCTCTCTGTTTTTTTTTGAAAGGACTTGGTAGAGGCTACCAAGCTTAAATTTATTGAATTATAAAAACGTTCATTACAACACATCCAATCCAGCAGTAGATCGCTCACTGCCTCAAAATAAAACATATTGTACTAGATCAAGATTAACAAAAACAAACAAAAAAGTTGCACCGTCGATCGTCATGAGACAATCTTGTACTATCCTCTCAGCCAACATCATGGGCTCTATTCTTTTTCCTCCGAAAACCACATGGTTCCTATACCTCCAGATCCCCCAGACTGCGCATAAAAAGTGTGTTGCTCACTCTCCTTTTGATCTGGTCCCTCTTGCCCGCTTTGATTCATGCCACACTTCATGGATTGTCATACCCGCCTTCATCAGCCTATAGTCTAGCATATTTGAAATGATAAACCAAACATGCGTAGCATATGTGCAAAGGAATAGCAGATGCAGTGCGGACTCAACTGGACAGTTATTACACATGATGCACTGTGGTTCACAGTTCATTCTTCTTTCCATCACCTCATGTGTCAAACACTTGTCCCTCAAGAACATAATCCCAAAAACCTCTCTCTCTCTCTCTCTCTAACAATAATATCCATCCTGTATTTATCAGTACATGAAAGTCATAATTAAGCCTAAGAATTCAATGTAACTTCCGCACACCTCTTTTGGTCAGTATTTTAGGACATGGGATCCCTCAATAATGGAATTGTTTGACAATCTTGACAATATCTTCAAATCAATTCAAAATAATTTCAAAATAATATGTTTTAAGTATATAGGTGCATTGTTGGATAAATAGATTGTCTACCAATTTAAATTTGTGCAATTTGAGTACCATTTGGTAATGATCAAATGCTGTTCAATTTATTTGATGAACGGTATATAACATTGTTTTATAAGTATGATATAGGTAACACATAAATCTTGCCTACAAAGTTGGAACTCTTATTTCATTTTTACTTTTTACTGTTGTCAAGTTTTCGAGTTAAAATATTGTTGATGGATCCTAAGCCTTTTTTTGTAGTATCTTTTTCTCTGTAGTTTATACCTTTGATCTTTGACATTTCTACTTCCAAATAACTTTTGGACATTATTAATGATTTCAAGTACTTAATTAACACCACCAAAATTTGGTACTGATATGCTGATGATATTCTGATTCTGATATATATATTTGGTTCGTACTATGGATCAATATTTTCATTTTCAAAGTCCCAACAGTTGATCTGAACTGTTCAACATTTAGTCCATATGAAAATGTACTTGTAGATCAAATTTTACATTTTTTTAAGAATTCTTTTATATTTTTTTAGATAGGTAGAAAATTACTTGATCTAAAGATTCACCATTCGCAAGTAGTGATTTTCTACCTATCTAATAAAATAGTAAAAAAATTCTAATTTTTTTTTCAAGTGGAGCTCATGTTCAACGGTTAAGATTGACTGTTTGGACTGTTAAAACAAAGATATTGATCCATAGTACGGACCAATCTGCACTATGCCGGTTACATAGCCTCACTCTGATATTCTGATATATATATAATATTTTTTTTATTGTAGTCTTGTCATACAAAAGAAGATTACGAGGAATACGGAGCAAGCATTTGTAGAACTAGCCCCATTTTTAAAGGGATGTACTAACCTCTAGAAAAAGCTCCCTTTTAGCAAAAAATTACATCTAGTAAAGGAATTCTATAGTTTTCTCTCTCTTTCTTTGCACATAGCATTGTTTAAACATGTTTCTTTGATTTTTCAATTAAATAGTTCTAGTTGTAGTTGAAAACTTGAAACAATGATGGTTTCTGTTTGTTTAGCAATAGATAATGTAAAGCCATTTTTCGTTTGTCATATCTTATTGGATGATTAAACACAAGCACTGGCAATAAATTTTTTTTTTTTTAAATCATTCGATTAGCTGCTTGTAGAACTAGAATTCAGATCCAACGCGGTACCAGAAAGTGTGGAATGCGATCTGAGCCATCTATTTATTCTGGCATGGATCTCAAAGCAGACCCCCTATATTCCAAATAGGTTCCAAAATGATTTTGGCTCAGCTGGAAGTATTCTATGCAGTCCGGTACTGCAGAGGATACTCGCAGAACTATAACCTTGGAAAATGCACACAGGAAATCACCATACAGTATAGCTGTGGAATTATTCTCTTATAATTAGCAAGTTTGAGATATTTTTCCATGTCTATATCCCTGCTTTCTGAGAAAGAACTTCCATAAATATATATGGTATAACAATTCTCGTAAGGCTATGCTTGGAATTTTGATCACATTTGCTGATATACAGTACTACTGTTACATTGTATGCGGCTGCATAGATCGAAATTCTAGCTGATTATGTGACATATTTTAGACTGGGTAAAAATTTTGTACTTTCATGGGATTTCTAGAGAGTTGTTCCAAAAGAGTATGAGAGTAAAAGCTCATAACAGAGCCTACTAATTGTTGCTCTTTGAAGCTGAAGTTGTGCAACTGGACGCATGCTTGAAGAATTCATATCACGTGAGTTAACTCAAACTTTGAGTTTAAATCCGGACATCTGATCTTCTTTAGCACGAATATTAAAGGAATCCTGTACATTTCACTTCAGGCTGACTTGGCCAGATCCTGATCGTTTCTAATTTTGATTGAACCGTGAACTTAACACAGTGGTGCGAATTTTGTTTTTTACGGAAAGACAGGTTCAATTCTTGCAAATCTCACAAAAAGTATCTAAAAAATGATGGATGTAGCGAGGCTTTTAATAAAAAAAAATGTAATTTTGATTTGTTTGAAATGCGATTCTTTCAGTTAATGCGCATCTATTTACCGAACCGCATTGGATATAGCATAAAAAATTATAAATATTCAAACAAAACAAAAAGGGAAGGAAAAAAAATGGAACAAGAAGCAAAAGAAACAAAAAGTGATTCATGACAAATGTTAACAATTTGATACATCCATACTCTGTTCTTTTCTAGTACTAAACAAGTTCCTTTCCAAAGGAACTAAATTCGCTGTTCCCACATGGCAAACAAGATCCAGTTAAAGTTTGACAAAGATACTAAATTTCAACAAAACAAAACCAAGCTTCAAATTCCACAGAGAAGCTATTATACTCAATTTACAAGAACTCTCTCACTAACACCAACACTACTACCTACTTGTTTCACTTCTTTGCCGAATGGCCAGTCTTTCTCTTGTGCCGGCTGAAATCCGACACAAACCGAAAAGTCTTGCCACAACCTCTCTCAGAACAAATATACGGGCGATCACCAGTGTGTACTCTTATATGCTCTGTGCGGGCCCACGTCCACTTGAACCTCATTTCGCAACCTTTCCAAGGGCACTCTAATGGGCGGTCATCTATGTGCACCTTTTGGTGATTCCTCATGTATTTATGCGAGAATAATTTCTTACCGCATCCCTCTTCTGGACATATATCCTTTTTGTGTAATTCTAGGTCTTTCTTGTTTTTAAAACTCATGTTGCAATCTTCGATGTCACAATGGAATCCCGTTTTGGCCTTCTTTGGTTTTCTCTCCTTGGTTTGTTTTTCAACTTTTGGGCTTGCCGTTGCCGGCCTCTTTCTAGAATTATTCAAATTCTTTGAAATATTTGGTGTAAAATTAGTGGAGCGGTTATTGGATCTCCTCCTAAGCACCATTTTTCCATTGATGTCGAGGGAGAATCATCGGTAATTTTTCTTAGAGGTGTTTTTCTTTTGGGTGTTTTGAGTGGACTTGGTTCATCAATGCTATCAGGGGTATTATCGACCTTTTCCTCATCACTGCATGTAAAGCACAGCCTCTCCGCAAGCCCTTCATCAGAAGTTATTTCTCTGCCTGTTTTACCAAGAGATAAAATGGGTGAACCTGATTCGTGAGCCAGGGTTTTACCGCACCAATTCCCCACCACGACGGGTTTTTTTCTGATGAGCACATTTTCTAGCAGAATTACTGTTATGCCCTTCATAACCACGCCCAAATAATTCATGTATAACCCTGTTGTACGGCATCCTTTCCTTCCTGTACTGAGGCGACATGCAAAGGTTAGCACTGAAATATAGATTAATTCCTAGTTTTACAGCCCAGTCACCGTTTGTGGGGACCGCCTCCTCATCCTCTAATGCTGTTTTAATCCTCTCTTGGTCTTGACCCGAGGCTTTCTTGAAATCGATGTGCTTCCAATCAAAACTGATTTTCAATTCTTGGGCTAATGCTTTTGCTTCTGCTTCTATTGTTGGATATTCTACACAAATTATTACACAAGTGTCAAAAAATTAGAAGAGTACAATTTATTTTTTTGAAAGACAAAGAAGTGATCTCTGTTTACTGTACCAAATATAGGGCTTTCTAGCTAGCATTAATCTAACCCAACATTAAAGACAACAATAGAAGCATGCTCGCTCGAGATCGAGAGAGAGAGAGAGAGAAAGTGATTGGTCAGATGTGTATGAGTTAGTTCGTTTTAAATTTTACAAGGTGTAGGTAGAGCCTGTTAGATGCTTGTTTCAGTTTATTTTTTATGTCTTTCATGTGATGTAAAACAACTTTATTAGTTGAATAAAACACTTGACAGCTGCTATAAAGATTTTAAGAGAGAGAGAAATAGCATATGCATGGTAGCCACTACCAAGTTTTTCAAAAAAAGAAGAGAGAGAGATAGCCTCTGCCAAGGTTGAGAGAGGAAAGACCATATCTAACCTGGATGACACAAGAGCATGACATCAGCACCACCTATGGTACGAAGACGCCTCTCGACCTCTATTGCATGCTCGAGACAAAACACATGCATCCTTGTCGAATCCTTATCACACCGCCTCATCTTATTCCCGTTTCCATACCTTTGATATGTAATAATATTTGATTTTACTGAGTTGCTTGAAAAGGCCGCCTCATTCTCCACTGTTGATTTACAATTTCTCAATTCGTTACCAAAGCATGTACTACTGTGCTTATTTAATATATGATTGGGGCTTCCGGTTGAAGACTTGGGGCTTCTTTGAATTCTTCGTCAGAGTCTGATGTGTCACCATAAGTAACAGCTAAGAGGTCGAGTGCTGAGGGTTGTTTCTGGTAATTCATACCAGAAATGTGGTCCGTAACACCTGAAAACGATTCTGACGCTTGAATTGAATTGAGATGTAGCTTTTGGTCGGAAGCACCCTTTTCGGATTTACCTACACAATTCGTCATAATCAAACAAAGAAATAATTACATATGCTGATTTCTTAGGCAGAGAATGCAGTAGAGGTAAATATCTCAGTAGCAGTGAGGTACCCAACTTGAATTACTTCGGTTTTTATATTTGGTTCGGTTTAATCTCTCTTATTTCAGTTCGACTGATATATATCTTGATATTTATTTCAATGATTATTAAATGCATTTCTGAATGTATTGAGTTTTGACCTTCTGAAATTAATCTCTTTTATTTTGGTCACCAAACAAATCGAAATTTCTTCAGTTTTTTTTTGTTCGGTTATTATTCGGGTGATGTGTTTAATTCGGTTGGTTCGGTTAGATTTTTGAAAACTGAATAAAATTTTTATTTGACTATTTTAATTTGATTTTAACCGAACCGATCCAATGAACACCCCTAGTACCAAGTACAGTAATCCCTAGTTCCAAGCCAAAACATCAAGTAGACACGAGAACATTAAAATACTATGCATATATTGGTTAAACTGATAAAAACCTGATTCAAAGTTTCCTGCTTTATGTCCTTCTCACATAATCCGTGGTTTCCAAATCCATTACTGCTTAGAAAGATCCAAACAGAGAATCTTGGTCTGTTGACATAAGGTAACTGTTGCCGTTTTTTTCTTTGGTTTTATGACGGCTACACATGAAAAGCTCAATATGCCACATGCCACACATGACAGCAGAAGCCCTTGGTCCATAGACCATTTGCACCTGAGGTACCTTCTTTCTCCTCCTTTCTCTGTATACAAAAATAGATGGATACGATAAGTAACAGTATAATTAACCAAAAGAAAAGAAAAAAAAACCATTACACTTTCTACTACAAAATATTCAATTTTTTTTTGTTTATATGCAATACAATGGTCTTAAATCTCAAATGAAAATTGATCCATCAATTACCCAGGTTCTTTTTCACAAGTTACGCTTAACTGAGAAACTAACATTATCTGATAACATTCTTAGCTAAGCTTAGCAATGTATGGAGACTTCAGTATTACTGACAAAATTGCTTAAATTCCACAGAATTTGCCGTACAAAATTTGTCATATTCAGGGGGTGAAATTTTGAATTTTGGTATTGATTCTATTAACAATAAATGTGGATGTAAAAAGTTCAAATTCTTGTTTGGGGGAGGGGGGGTGGGGTCTGTACTCTGAAACTTTCAGTTTATCTAAAGTCAGGCCAATTTTTTTCGGTGCCAATTCGGAATGCAGGGGCCAGTATTATTGTGCTTTGAGATTCGTGCAGAGAGGATTTGAACGATCCAGATTTTTCACAGATCAACTCAAAGTTTGAGATTTCTCGGGGGGGGGGGGGGGCTGTTTATGATTATGGAAAGTGTACCAAGCCCTTTTTACATCATTTCATTTTGGCACGATCATGTTTTGTTTGCCAGATCATGCTTTAATATGTCATACCGATTCTTCATACGCCTCGTCAGCATCGTCACGGCACGGCTGGAGCCTTGTCTGAGATTTCGGTAGCACTATGCAAGAAGCACCATCGAGTAATATATTTATGTGGTGATTATTTATAACCAGATTTTCGACAAACAGTTTCTTCACCATCTCTTTCCCTTCACTTTTTACTTTGTCCTTTAATCTTGAACTCCTTGGCTGAACTAAACCCTCCAATGGCGTACTGCAAGTAAACAAATAAAATAATCAAAAGATGCTTCTCTGTGTATTATGAGAATAAAAAAATATCATGCAACTTTGCAAACTAATATTGCTGAAATTTACTCTGATAAATAATAAAAATCCATGTCTTATTGAATTCTGACAAAATCTTTTATAATTGGAAACCAGATAACTTGAGCTAGACTTGTGCATATTTGTTTCCAAATATAAGTTCGATCATTATAATCTAATTAATCAAGAACTTGTATGCATTGGGAGATGGAGAATTTGCATTCATACCCTTAAAAGCAAATAATATCTCATTATTCTCTTCCCAGAAAACACATAACCTTCATCAGAAACTGGGCAGTTTGCTAAATTTGATATAAAGTAAGAATATAGTAACATTGCACTCTTTAAACTGAACCGGCTCGCTACCATACCAGTTGGTGCTCACCAAATGTAGCATTACCAGACACCACAGAAAATCTGGTAAGAGTACCTTGAATGGAGAGAGAGCGCCAGTGCATAAAGCAACTGGTAGTGAGACAGTATAGGCGGCTGATTAATGCATGCTCTCCTAACCGCAGCCTCTTTGGCAACTCTAAGCCAATCGGGGTAGCCACATTTACTGCTTCTCCGCAATTGAATCCTGCAATCAATTTACAGAAAAAAAAAATTGATAAGATCAAGAGCCTTAACCCCATTAAAACCAACATAGATGGGTGCACAGAAAGTCTAGTATGAACTTAATTAGAACCATTAATTTAGGGTATCTGTGCATTCATGCATGCATGCATGTGTGTGCTTACGTACGTAAATGCATATGTGTGTATGTTAGAGAGAGAGAGAGAGAGATTACCGTGGCAAAGGCCAGAGTGGTAAGCTCCCGGAAAGGTAACAACAAACTCCCCTGGATTTTGGACCAATCTGTCATCACAAATACACTAACATTGGTAAATGCTATTAAACAAAAGAAGAAACTAGATAACCAAAAAATTAGATATTGAATTGGGTCAATGAATTTTACCTACAGCACGGAATCCCTGATTCGATAAGAACTTCAGGTGACATAATGGTTGTCTTTTCACCCAATATAGCAAATGTCACTGCACAATTCAATAATATGAAAAGTTACTTCAAATTAAAACAGAGAAAGTAATAAAGTAATTATGCTGCATCCATAAAAACTAAAACCCGCATCTTACCAAGCGGATAAGTTCTTCGGCATACTGATGCACCCGTACCACTTCCTCAAATGCCT
>JAJGRW010002153.1:0-49418 GCA_025461045.1 Carex parvula | reverse complement strand
TTCTCTAAAAAAAAAAAAAAAAAAAAAAAAAAAGGTACATAGCCGTCCATTTTCTGGCCGGCTTGGGTATATATCAATATTGAGTTGACTTCTGGGTATAATTAATAATTTGTATTAAACTTTGGATATTAATAAAAATGTCGGGGCTCCATCGGTTTGCAATTAATATTGCTTGTGAAGTAGAAGAGTATTTCCCTCCCTATTTTCTAATTGAGAAAAATAGAATAGTACTTAATAAGTACATTTGCCTTGGAACGAAAAAGAGAAAAGAGGTTGGTGCAATGCCAGCAATGGTACTTGATAAACTGTATGTAGCTGCTGTTTCTGTTAGACTGTGACCATTTGACATACTACTGGTACTGGGTCCCGTCCCACTACCACTAGTAATAAATTGACGGAAACGAGCAAACACCGTCCAATTGAGACTTGAGAGGAGAGGAACCTTCCAGAGGCTGAGGCGCACTTGAAAGTGCAAGTGCAAGTGCTAATATATTCTATATTAATACTTAATAGTACGAGATTCTCTATATATTTTTTATGACTAATCATGAGCAAGACTACTTAATGCGAAATTTATATCGAGTACATTGAAAAATCCGACATTTTTATTAATATCCAAAGTTAATTAGAAATTAATTATTATATCCACGATTTCCTACTTTCGCCAAAAGGTCCGAACCGGCCATAAAATGGCCGGTTTTCTCTCTGTTTTTTTTTTTTAGAGACACTATGAAGAGCAAAATAATGAAATCTAACACTGAAAATTTGTTTTTTTTTGTTTAAATTATTTGTTAGATTACTTCTTTTGATTTAAATTAGCATATTTATACTAAATATACTAGATTACTTGAAATTATGTTGAATTACACTATATTAAAATAAATTATGTTGAATTACACTAAATTACGTTAAATTACGCTAAATTACAATAACTTCGCAAATTATGCTGAAATATAGTAAATTACGCTAAACTACGCAAAATTACACTAAAGTAGACCGATTTTGTGTCATCTTTCATGAATCATAAAAAAGTAAAGAAGTTCGAAAAATAGTAAAAATTGGTATTCTACAAATTCATTATGTAACTAATTTACTGAGCTACTTAGATTGAATAATAGAAATAAAAATCTTAATCGGAAACTTCAACTCAAGTTTTGAGGCTCTTCCCTTAGTTTTTTAGCAATTCTGAATTTTAAAATCTGGCATAGCAGGCACGGATGCATGCGTCTTTTTGCAAGTTTTCCGAAAAGTGGTCATTTGCTGAAATCGGACAGTCGAGCGCCGTTTTATGACCGTTTAAAGCTTCGTCGTCGTTTTTCGCCTTTTCAGTGAAGATATCGTTCCTATTCATATGTAATTTAGCGTAATTTACCGTATTTTAGTGTAATGTAATGTAATTTAGTGTAATTTAACTTAATATAGTGTAATTCAACATAATTTCAAGTAATTTAGCGTATTTTATTATAAATATGCTAATTATGTATCAAAAGAAGTAATCTAACAAATAAGTTAAACAAAAAATTTAAATTTTCTGTGTTAGATTTCATTTCTTCCTCTTCATAATGTCTCTAAACAAAAAAAAAAAAGAGGAAACTGGCCATTTTATGGCCAGTTTGGATATTTTTGGCGAAAATCGGAAATCATGGGTATAATAATTAATTTCTAATTAACTTTGGATATTAATAAAAATGTCGGCTGAAAAATAGCAAGTGTCTCTTATATTATAATATTTCGTTTTTATAGTTATTTAAATTGATAACTTATAGATAATCTATTCGTTAAATATTATAGAATGTATCATCAAGAGATAAATTAAGAACCATGAAAATTAGAAACGACATCCGATATCGTGAATGTGAATTCTCACATATAATTTTTCGTTACTGTGTAATACATTTAATACATTCATAATTTACTTCTAATTCAGATGAATCAGAAGTCACATAGTAGATTATATAAGTGAATTAACAGGAACAGTAGGGTTTAGGTTTGGTCATATAGGAGAGGCCTTTTGGGACTCAGAAGATCAATTGACTGAATTGGAAAAATGGTCCTTGAAAAGGCCATTCAATTGACCCAGATGGTTTTACATTCAAATTATATCAATTCTTTTAGTTGATTGTAAAGTCTAATCTTATGTTACTAACACATTATTTCTATGAAAATGAAACTAGATCTGCATAAGATAATAAGTCATGTATATCTTATTCCAAAAGAAAACAAATGCTAAAGTACATTAAAAAATATAGACTCAATTAGTTTATTTGATATTCTTTCTAACATATTCAAATTACTAATTGTTCTTTCTATTTTTAAAATTATTAAAAATATATATTAAAACTCAAACCGGAATAAGATGAGAATTTGAGGTTTTTTCAGTTTTTGCGGGGTCGCAATGACAAATAGCAGCCCCCCAAAAATATAACCTGCCAATTGTCGTTGCAGCCCTGTTAGATTTGGAATTCCTTAATTTATGGGTTTTTTCAAATGGTATAATAAAATTTTTCGGTTTCGGAATCGTTAAAAGATGGACTGAAATAATTGACAATAATTGATTTGGTTGATTTTGCTAGCATGTACTCCGTACTGAATAAAATCAAAATATAACATAATTCAATTAGTTTGTTTTGTAAAAACAAAACTAATTGACATAATACTCGTTTTAGATTTTAATTATATGCATTTGTTTGAAACTAAAATTTTGGCATTAAATCTCTTCTAATAATATATGAGCAGACTAGGGTGTTCTAAGTTCACCAAGTCTCTTTTTGTGAACACAACTCTAAATTCTATCAGATTGGTTTCAAATGACAAATCCTGAACTGTTGAAACTCATCTCCCTTACGATTAATGCACCTACAATGCAAAAAAAAAAATTGAACTTTCACATTATTATATTATAAAAGCAAGCTGTCAAAATTAGAAAACTTATAAATTAATTTTAATCGCATTCATTTTTTTAACGTTTTTTACCACTAGAGTCTATACAAAATTAATTCAAAAAATTAAAATGTTCGCATGTAGATGCATCAATCGCAAGGTAGATGGTTTCAACTGTTCAGATTTATCATTTGAAGTCAATCCGATAGAATTTAGAGTTGAGTTCACAAAGATTTGATGACATAAGAACACCCCTAGTTCTACTCATATATATTATCTCAATGATCATGTTTTTTTTCTATCTTTCTTCATAAGAAGAAAAAAGAAATCAGAAATAAATCAGATTGTGTAACATATTTTATTATGGTGAAACTGAAATGAATAATTGCTTAAAACGGGTCAAGCTCCTCCTATATAGTGAGCTTAGCTTCTCGCATTTGAAGGTTATCAAGTGCTTGTTGGTTGGTAGCTTAAAATGGAATACAGCATGTTAATGAGCCATCAACTAAGCATCTCAATTAGAGAATCTTAGATCGGCTGTTCTCTGTGGTAGGGTTCATGGGAGGTGATTAGTAATAATATCAATGTCTATCTCCAATAAAGAAGAAAGTTGTAGTGTACTCTTGTGCACCAGCCATTTCAGATTGTCAGGCTGCAGACAATTATAGCTAATCCAAACCCTAATATATATATATTATTATATGTGAGTAAGGCTACGTGCTTTGCAAAGTAAATCCACCCCGTTACTTCGGGTACTTTTGGATTTTGAAAATTCAAACAACCGATCCGAACCGTTCAACATGTCTAAATATTGAAATGTGCTTGGAGACCAAATTTTACATTTTTTGGAATTTTTTTACTATTTATTAAGCCACTTTGAAAATCGCTGATCCAACGGTGAACAGTAAAAAACAGTAAAATTTTCTGGACTACCGGATCAGAAACTTCAAAGTGGCTTAATAAATAGTAAAAAAATCTCAAAAAATATAAAATTTGGTCTCCAAGCATATTCAATATTTATAATATGTTGAACGGTTCGGATCGGTTGTTTGGATTTTCAAAATCCAAAAAATGCCCCGAAGTAAAGGGGTGGGTTTACTTTGCAAAGCACCGTAGCCTTACTCTATATTATATATATATATATATATATATAGAGAGAGAGAGAGAGAGGAGAGAGAGAGATAGATAGATAGATAGTTGATATAAATGGTTAGATTAGTAACGCCGATATATTAATATCCAAAGTTTATTAGAAATTAATTAATATACTCAAATCTGTGGGAAATTATAAAAATATCTGACCAGCCAGAAAATTGGTCGGTACCCTATTTAATCAACTATTGGTCATTTCTAGCTGGTACCCTATTTAATAAACTACCGGCCATTGTCTGGCCGGGTACCTATGCTATATATATGTGTAGAGGGTTGGCCAAATTTCTCACAAAATTCATTCTATCAAATTTCACACCTATCTCTCTCCGGTTTAGCTCTTTCTCCAAGATTTCTCCACCTCTTTTCAGATTTGCAAGTAAGTCCCTCTAATTTTTTAAAAATTCATTTAGTGCAAAATAGTTGTAAAATGTTAGAGTGTTAGTAATGTATCAAAATTAGAATAATTTAGTTGTAATTAGTGTTAACTCCATTGTAGTTAGTTTAAATTATTAAATTTAGTATAATTTAGAGTAATTAGTCAAATTTAGGGTTAGGGTAATTTATTGTAATTAGTATAATTATCATAGTTGCCATATTTTAGCGTATTTTAGCCTTTTTACCGTAATTAGGATAATTAAGCGCAATTTAGCGCAATTTTAGCATAATTAGGATAATTAGACATTTGAGCATATTTTACCGAAATTAAGCTATTGAAGCTTATTTTTAGCATATTTTAACCGTAATTGGCCTATTACGAATAAGCTACTTAGGGCAACTGGAGCGCGACTGGCGCTACCATTTTCAGGCGTACTACACTAGGGCGGAGGCTCCGGGGTACCAACCAACTTTTATCACGTGTCAGATGAGCTCATGCAGACCCCGAGACATTCCCTATTGAGGTATGAGGCTTGGTACTTACGGGTCTGCATGGCCACCGTATATCTGCAGGGCGATTACGGTGCCCATTTACGCGACAGGATCAAAGACGATGATGGTTACACACCCAACGGTAAAAAATGGGCTCGTTAGGTAATGCACCTAAAACTACTATAGTTTGTTCCTAACTGATTAGTTCATCAGGTTTGATCTAACAAACTAATTTTTTTTCCAGCTTTTGGCCTCGCTTAAAGGTGTCGCGCATGGATCACCATGCTGGGAAAGAAGAACTGAAGATGTCTTGGGTACTACTTCCTCAATAAGAATGCCAATTTTGTTGAGGATGCCGGGCACGGTGGGCAGCTCATCACCATGCTGCGAGACACGGGAGATAAATCTGACCGAGCTCGAGCGAGCTCGGTTATGCTAGATGAGATGCCACCTCCTCCTGATGAGCAGCCAGAGTGAGACTACCATCGTTGGGTATTGTCCATGACTGGGTGGGAGGCATTCTACGATGAGCATGGACGTCCGGTTCAGCCTTTGATATGTCATATTTTATTAGCTGTCAGGTTAGTACAAATTTCTTCATTCAGATCAAATTTACTTAAATATGTATATGATTGCCGGTTCCGGCCGAGATGTCACCATCGCCTTCGGAGTCATTTCCTACGGATGTCGCATTTGGCGTGTTCAGTCTTGATGAGATCAGGGTATTCGAGGAGGATCCGGCAGACATGCTGCCACCGCCAGTACCACAATATGAGACAGAGATGTCACATGATAAAGAGGCTAGTGGTATGGGTGTTCCCAGACTTAACCTGTGCTTTGTGACTGAGTTTCGCTGCATCCATCCTCTGTACACCCCGCTAGTCCGTCATAGCGCCGACGTATGAGCCAGTCGGGGAGATACCGCCGAGCGGGTATACGCAAGAAGATGGCCGAGGTGATGTCATTTACACCGAGACGGAGAGGTCTGGCCGGTCCGATGCGAACGCCGATACCAGCTGAGCGATGGTCCCCCCGATCCGGGCGGTGATGTTGTTTGTGACTATTTATATTTGGTATACTATGGTTTGGTGTTGTATGTTTGGATTATCTTATATTTAAATTTTTTTTGATGTGTGCTTTTATGGAGGACTTATTTTTATATTTTGTAGATCTTTTTTCGTCACTAACTTGACGCCAAATACGCTAAGAATAAAATAAATTATAAGGATTACCCTAAATTAAACTATGCAGATTGTACCTAAAATAAAATAAAGCCATCAGGGCATATACTAAATTAAAACTAAGTTACGCTAAATTATACTAAAATAAAATAATTATCATGATTATGTTAAACAATAAATACTACTACAGCAATAACAAAATAGTACAACATAAAATCTAAACAGAAAATACTACATAACAGAAAAATCTAAACATAAAATACTACAACATAAAATCTAACATACATACTCCAATAAACCCTAAACAGCCAAAAATAAAATAATAATAATATGGATGACCGGCCAGTAGTTAATAAAAGAAGGTACCTGAACCTGAATATATTAATATAGTTGTATTAAACTTTGAATATTAATAAAATGTCGGTTAGTAATGTACGGTGTGAATTATAAGTGAGCATTAATGGCAGAAGATATGAGAAGAGACTAAACGGGATTTGATTTAGTACGGACAATAAATAAATCCCAACTCTTTCTCGATTTGACTTAGCCTCTCTCTCCTCTCTCGTAGTTGGTAACGCTTCAATGTGTTGATCCTAAAACAGGTTCAAGAATCATCCAAATTTAGTTAATATAAATTAATAAATCAAAATGTAATTTCTTTTAATAAAATCCTAAAACATGTTATGACTCATGAACGACAGAGACTCTTCATCTTTGATTTTCGCCCATTGATGTAAATGGATTCGGTTAGTCGACTAGTTGCATCATCTTCTTAATAGCCAAAGCAAATTAATCCTCTTTTTGTGCAAACAATACTTTATTATATGAGCAATTAGTTAGAAATTCAAATTATCCAAACCACCATATATTCTTCGAATTTCAAATATAGCTTTTTTAAATTAAATACCCAACCAATCTTCTCTCAAAAAAAAAAAAAAAAAAAAAAAAAAAAACCCAACCAACCCTCTTAGTTCACATGCTTCTTGCAGCAATTTAAAATTTCTGCAAATAACATTATATTTGTCAACTGTAGTTGTAAAATTTCAAGTGTATTGAATTCAAATGTACTACATGTCCTATGTAATAATTTAAATACATTTACAATCTTTTTAAATTTAAATATTATATTTTAGATATATATGAGTGAGGCTATGGCACTTCGTAAAGCGTCTCTGTTTCAAAGATTAAACAATATATCTAAGCTTCTTAACAGGATCCCATATGATATAGTTGGAGACCACATTTTATATTTTAAATAGATTGAAAATTACTACTTTGAGATGGTCCAGAATTTTTAAATTTCGTGATTTCCAACTTATTTAAAAAAATTGTGAAACAATTTTAAAATATATAAAATTTGATCTCCAAGTACATTTTCATATGAATATATTATGTTGAACGGTTTAAATTGATTGTTTGAACGTTGAAAAAAAAATGAATTCATAGTACGGGTTGATGTGCGCTTTGCAAATTACCATAACCTCACTCAATATATATCATAAAAAATGGATATAAATAGTTGGATGTACATAATCAGAATTAATAAATCAAAATGAAAGTTGACAAAGAAAACGAGCTTATAATATTAATTAACTTATAATATTCATATCTCTATCAATGAATCCGGTTAGTCACATTCAAGAGTAGTTCCATCATTTTGGCGGTTTATTTATTAGCCAAACCAAATCCGCTATTGTGCAAACAGTACTTCCCCTTTTTATGAGCAGTTAGGAATTATTCAAACCACCAAATTTTCTTCAGAGTTCAAATCTTAGCATTTTTTTAAGTACCCATCCAATCCTCAAAGCTCACATGCTACTTGCAGCATTTAAAACCCAGTGCTTTCAAATTTCCGCAAACAACATTATATTTATACCCTATGACATTTATCCACTATACCCAAAAAATTATATAAAATTATATGTCTACTGTTCGTTCGGTATATAGCAATAGCATTATATTTATGGCAAATTCTTCTATGGACATAAGGATCTATTTGTAAAATGAGAATATTTCATTTTCAAAGTTCAAACAGTCGATCCGACCGTTCAACATTATCTCCATATTAAAATGTACTTGGAGGTCAAATTTTACATTTTTTTTAATTTTTTTACTATTATTAAGATGGGTACAAAATTCAAAGGTCTGAATTTGACTAGTTTTGTAAAATACTTAATAAATAGTAAAAACATTAAAAAAATGTAAAATTTGACCTCCAAGTATATTTTAATACGGAGATAATGTTGAACAGTCGGATCAATTGTTTGAGCTTTGAAAATAAAAATATATTCGTTTTACAAATAGATCATTTTGTCCATAGAAGCATCCCTCTATATTTATAACCTGTACCGCATTGTTAGCACTGTACTTCCGTGATCCATGCAATATTCTCACTCTTTTGATTTTATGGAACAACATATCTAACATAGCCCCCCCCCCCCCCCCCTCTGCTTTTTTTTATAACAAGACTACGGTAACATGTATATTATGGATCCATTGTATTATATATTTTTATTTTTATTTTCAAAGTTCAAACAGTCGCACTTAATATGATCTCCATATAAAAATATACTAAAAAGATCAAAATTTATGTAATTTTTATCTATTTAAATTTTAAGTTGTATTAATTGATTAAGTTGTATTTACACAGCTGCCTTTTGCTGGTGAATAAACCTTGCCCTTTGGTCATCGACCATTCATTCAGTCGAACCCGCCCAATGCATTCGAACAGAACAATAGCAACTTTCCAAATGTTGTAAAATTAAATTTCACAAAAAATCACCGAAAAAGACAAAAAGAAAGATTTAAAACCCAAAAACAACCGAGCCCCCCAGTTCGCCGTAACAACAAATCTTACAAACTTTTATAACACTCTCCTTCCAGTGGGTCCATAACTCAAAAAGTAAGTTGGTAATGCTTTGCCCTTAACCTAGCTACACGTTGTCTACACTGGAACCGATACAGAGAAACCCAGGTACCGAAACAAGGGATTCTTTTTGACAATATAATATAAACAAGGGTTAATACTAACTGCGTTGAATAGAAGAGACAGCTATAAATGTGGAGCTACAGAGGCAGCAAGCAGCTCGCCCGAAGTCTGAACTAAAGACCAAAATCTCGCAGAGAGAGAGAGAGAGAGATAAAAGGGGCCAAGTAGAAGAGAGATCGAGAGATCCCGCCTCTCAATCGGCCTCAAATCTGTAAGAAACCTCTAGCATTGCAACCAGCTTTTGTTATTTTTTTACTGTTTTCATCTCTTTTTACTCACACTCGGCCTCAGATCTCGTTTGGTTTGATGAAATTTGGTGGGATTAGACGGTACTGTTCCTGAGTGTTTTTATAGTTGCGATTAGCTTGAAAGAAGCATTATACCGTGCATTACCTTTGATTTCTGTACTTCTGTTCTGTTTTATCTGATATTTGGTCTTATATTCCATCTATGCTTAGGCTCATCTTGCTGATCTCTTGGGTTAAAGTCTGATTTTGGTGTTTACTTTGTTGATTTAACTTATTTTCTCAAAATGTAGTTATACAAAGTTTGATGCTACTGAAAAATGAGCTTAAAAAAACAAAGATGAAGAGGTATTGCGTATTATCTCGGGATCTAAAACTACCTTGTCCATCCTGTTGCTTACATTTGCCCAAAGATACTGAGAATAACCTCACATTTCCGTCCGATTTCTCTGACATGGCTAAATCGCCAAAGCTCTATCACTATGCAGTCTATACTCACTAAAAGTAAAAGAGCAAGCCATATTTTGGCAATTTATTGGGAAAACAGGAAGAGTGAGTGGAAAGGGGTAAAACTCTTCAAGGCATAAAATATAGTGTTTTTCAGAGGAATGTTTTATCAGTGGATTAGCTAAATATAACTTCTAGAATTAGTCAATCAGCAGATAAGTTTAAGTATAACTTACTAAAACTAGCAAATACTCAATTGTATTTCCTTTTTAAATACCAATTTTGTATTCTGTATTTTTTTCTTGTTACAGTGGAATGGGAAAGGAGGTGCCAAACATGAGTTTGGGTGAAGAATCAGAGAGTGCTGTCATCTCTTCAGGTACTGACGACATGGACCTGCATTTGAATGGAACAAAAGAGCCAAATGTAGAAGGAAATGGTGTTGAAGAACCTGAAGGCGCCACTCCCAAAAAACATGCTGCAAATGGAGACTATCTGATCAGAGCTTCTGGAGAGGATGGAAGCATGACTCCTGATGGAAATGGTCTTCAGTCAAAAAGCCCTTCGAGGAAGGCTCAGGTTATTACTTTCTTTTTTTCTGGTTATTTTGTCAAAACCCACAAATGAATACTAATGAATTTATAAGAATGACTTTCAATTGTTAAACACATGTTTACGAGCATGTTTCAATCTTTTATGTTTAAATTCCTGTGATCTATGTTGGCTACCCTTTTTAGAGTTATTAAAGAGCAACCTGATTTTGTATTATATACCGTGTGCATGTCTTTCCTTAATGGGAAAAGAAAGCTCCGCGTCCTACCAAGAATTTGTTAATAAATGCTGACACATAATTATACTGGAACTAAAAAAAATAATAATAATACTTGAACTCATCAGATGCTTTATCGTCAATCAAATTCATGTACAGACAAGACAATAATCAAATGCTAAACAGCTTAACAGAAGAATCAAAACACTCACGACACGTATTGTTTCTTTCTTTTTGTTTTTCAAATAAAGACTAATTTTGCCTTGAATGACAGGCCAATGGAAAATCATCACAATCTGACAGCAGTGCAAAACGCTTCGATGAAGAGGACACATGCTCTGTTACTTCTTCGTATCCTTCTAAATTTTCTACATTTATCTTGGCTTGTTGCTTACAAAATTTCTCATCCAAACATTTTTTAATTTGGTGGAAAAGCTAAATTTTTCATTTGGCCCTGTTTTGTTTGGTAATAAGTAAAGAATAAAGTACTCGACTTTATTAAATGGTGTTTTATAGTAGACATGTTGTAATCATTACTGGAATAAGAAGTGGGGCTCGGGACCTTTTCCATCTCTAATATAAAGCCAAACTCAAGAGAATCTTAGGATAAATTTATCAATAGAGGGATAGAAGAGGGACAAGGAGAGAGCATATGCATGCAACTGGGAAATTAGTTTTCTATCATTCCCCACTTTACATATGTGATTGGCAGGAATAAGATTGATTTTTGCTCTCCTTCCTAGTTTCTAAAATGATTCTTTACCATAATACTGTTTGATGAATTTAAATTTCAACTTCAACCTAGCTGTACTACACTATTCATCAAACTAGAGCAATATTTTTATGGTTTCAAGAATTGTATTGAACTTGTAAGAAAATTTATAATGAAATGAGAGATATATTTCTTTAACGTATATGTAGAACTGCTGCTAGTAAAGGATCAAAGGGAAAATTCACACTGGCATCAGCTCCTGTTTTTAAATGCTCTGAGCGTGCCGAGAAGCGTAGAGAGGTATTGCCTTTAAATAATGTTTGATCAAAGGCTTACAGAACTTTCTTTTACTTGCTGAGGGGTGCAGTATAGTATGTTTGTCTTTACAATAGAGATGTTAACGACGCTTATTTTATTCGAGAAACTGAGTTGTCATTTAAACACTTTGATTATATGTGTCAGTCCTAGGTACATTTTTGCACAGGCCATGTTACCTAAATATTGATAAAGTATAACTGTTTATGTGAAGGATCTCTTTGTTGTATTAACATTTGTTGTGTTGATTTAGTTTTACCAAAAGTTGGAGGAGAAGCATCAGGCTTTGGAAGCAGAGAAGACTCAATCTGACGCCAAGGCAAAGGTTTGTTGTGTTTTCTTGTTTATCTCTTTTTACTATTTAAAGTCTCCAAAGATATTATGTTGTTTATGCATTAATGTTTTGCCTGTGCACTTCTCGCGGCATGTTTGATCGTAATAATTTTGATTTTCTGTCTTTTATTGCATAGAAGATTAATGGTTAAATTATTTAAGTCTTGCTATGATGTTCCCCTTCTAAATTTCTTATGGTGCTTCCCACCATCATAATGTTGATTTTTCATATTGGTAATATGAACCATTGATTTTTAAAGGGCAAATAGTCAACATACAATAGCATTTTATACAGAGAAAAGATTCTCTGCAAGTTGCTGCCATTAATGTTAATGTTCATTTAAATCTGTATTTGCTAAAAGGGGAATGCCATGGCAAACTTAATTTTCTTTTACAATTCTTGATTCATCTTGACATGTCGAGATTGTTTGTTTTGCTTTTATTTGCAACAAGGATTTATTTTCCCTCGTATTTTTTCATAGAAAGAGCAAGAGACTGTCATGAGGCAATTTAGGAAGAGCTTGACATTCAAGGCTACTCCCATGCCTAGCTTCTATCACGAGGGACCCCCTCCTAAGGTTGAACTCAAAAAGGTATGCATTACACATCATTCCAATATGATCTATATTTGTGAATTCGCCCTCGATTATTCCTTGATCTTACAATGAAGCATATTTTTTTTAACAAAATTTTTACTCAATTAATACAATTTTCCCTTAACCCTCAGCTCTGATGTAAAAGCAATCCTAAGCACATTATTGCCTCAATTTACTCTCCTTAGTAATACATCTCAGTTTACCTGTATCTTGTACTGGTGTGACCTCTCAATTGTGAAGCTAAGGATTTGGCCTGAAAGTGCATTCAATTGTAGAGGCAGGCATCACTTCATATCCAATTTTGCTTTAATGAATCCTCAATCATAAAAGTAAAAAGATCAAGTTCACCGCAATTTAAGCTCAATTATGCAATCTAATTTAAAGTGCATAATTATTAATTGTTATCTCATGTTGTTTCATTACCTTTATTCATACTGGCTCATATCAATTGTACTGGGATTTTAAGCTGCCTACTACCCGAGCAAAATCACCCAAGCTTGGCCGACGCAAGAGCTTAAGCGATACATCAACAAATAACAACTCAGATCGAAATGTGAAGGACCACACAAGCAATCGCCGCAGCCTTGACAGCTGCAAAGTCCGCACCCCCAAAACCCTTAATGGCTCCAGCCCTGCAACTAAAGATCATGTCAGAGAAAAGGTAACTGGATCAGTTCACAAGGTTGCCAATGAAAAAGTTGTCAATATTGCAGTGCACACATAAATTATGATCTTCTAATATCCTGTGTATTCGGTAAATTATATCGTTGGTCTATATTTAAGAAATATCATGTATGGTATTACATCACAAGGACTTTTGAACGATCTTGGTTTCTGTGATCCAGAGTTGTCTTCTTAGGGTGTATGTGTGATGTGATGCTTATTCCATGTAAACTTTTTTTTTTCTCTAAATTATACATGAAGCAGTTGTGACTTGCCACTCAAGAGGTGATATTGCGTTAACTTCTGTTAGTACCCAAGATTTTGTTTTTCTTTACTGCATTATTCTTCTACTGTATTGCCGCTTGGGTAGCATTTTTCAAAATAACACAAATATTTTTCTCGTTTTTTTTTATTCAAAATTGTCAAACTGGGGCTTTGAGCTGCGAATATCGGATTGAGATCTGCTGCGATCTGAATCTTGAGCACAGCAACTCAGAAATCTCCACTTTTTCAAATCCAGCCGTCCAATTTTTTAGTGTATGCATCTCAAAACAGCTGGTTTTTCTGTGCACGCATCTCGAAACAGCTGGATTTGGAAAAGCAGGGATTTCAGGGTACTGTTTACAGTGAAGGATCGCAGCAGATTCTGATCCGCGAATATCACTCTTAACAATCAAATTTGTACATGTTTCTCATGTCACATACCAAGTTAATGATTGTTAGAGTGGCATAACTTTGGTCTTAGGGCCCACTTTGTGTTTACTCGCGTTTTACCATGCTCTGATTTTTTTTTTCTTCTTTTTTCTCGCGTTGATGATAACAGACTATGCACTGTTTCCATTTGCAAGTGAAACTGGCAGTATTATATTTTCTTTTCTGAAAAGGAATCAGTAACATGTAACTCGATACTGATAAATTTAGCACGTTGTAATTAACAAATTTGAGTTCAAGTTGCCGAGTATTGATGCCTGATTTCAAACCTGCTCACCTTCAGTATGTACATATTCAGCAATCAGCATAGAAATAAGTATTAACATCTCTATTTTAACTGATCGTATGAAAATCATGGTCCCTCTGCTCAAGTTTCTCTCAAAATTAACCAATATACTACATTTAATGCTCAAATATTTTATAACATTCGTTTGCAATATTCAATTGGTCCTTCGAAAAACTCTAAACTTGGGTTTTGTAGAATAATTAATGGGTTCTGGATATTAGCAGTGCTGAATTCAAAGTAAAATAGCTGTGGTTATCGATCCAGTTCTGTTCGTAAGGTGGGCATTTTTGCAACTCACGCAAAGAAATTTAGAATTTGTGATGACATCCTAGCAATGGGCTTTATTTTATGACTGTCTTCAACCTCCACCGACCACCATACATCCAAAATTCCAAATACAATACACAATTTTGTATCATGTTAGGTAAAAGGGGCGATTCTCCATTTCTCCTGCAAAGAAATTAACAGTGCTCATATATTAGCAAATAAAAAGCAGGATAAAATGTTTGACCAGGCATTCATTTGAGCTATGGGGTTACTTATGCGGCCAGCGAATATGCAACTAACTGATGAAAAACATTTTTATCATAAATGCTCATGTAAGCGTCTGCTATATTTGTATACTTTCCATATGATTGAAGCAAATGTTTTGAACTTCCAGTTGGCGCTAGTATTGTTACGTAATAATTTAATATTTTTTTGTAAAAGACATCAATTCATGATTTGACTTTTTTCCTTGAGATATTTTTTCAATATACAAGAATTGCAAATCATGCGATGTAAAGGTCATGGGAGATATGTAAAGTTGTTATACAAAAATTATCTGTCATGCGATGTTATTTGCAGGTACCCGTACCATACATAGTGGTACCATAATAGAGACATGATTAATTATATTATATGATACGTAGCATATTATTAATTATATAATTGAGACATGATTAATGTAAGGGTGTGACATGAATTGAGTTCAATTTCATTAACTGATCATATATTAGATAAAAAAAACAACAAAAATATTCTCTGACATAATAGAAAAATAACAAAAAAAGCCTCTTACATAATAAAGAAAACAACAGTAATATTATTTTACATAGTAAAACAACAAAAACAACAGGGAGGACAAATTAATCCGGACATGTTAAATCAAAATTGCTTCCCAATGCAAGTGCTAAATTATTATGGATTATTTCAAATAGCTGGAGCTCATTTCTTTTTTTAAAAACCTTCGCACAGATTGTAAAGTCGTGAGAGAAATCAAACTCTCTAACCAACAGTCTTAGAACATTTTTTCTAACCAACTGTGCTACCTTCCCTTTGTGGAGCTCATTCCTAAATCAACTATTGTTCCGTGCTCATGGCAAATTTTGCGTCGCTATTTATTTATAAGAAAACATGTTTCATTAAAATTAAAAGAGTGAGCCTATGGTGCTATGCATAGCACGGATGGCTAGTGTACTACGGCTCAATATGGTACTTTTTAAAATCCTAACAGTCGATCCAACCGTTCAATGTGATAATCATATGAATATGTACTTGCAAACTAAATTTTATATTTTTTCGAATTTTTTTACTATTTTTTTAGATAGGTAGAAAATCAGTGTTTTCTGAAAATTCTGGACCATCAAAATTCTACCTATCTAAAGAAATAGTAAAAAAATTCGAAAAAATATAAAATTTAGTTTGCAAGTACATATTCATATGGTTATCACATTGAACGGTTGGATCGACCGTTAGAATTTTAAAAAGTATCATATTGAACCGTAGTACACTAACCATCCTTGCTATGCATAGCACCATAGGCTCACTCAAATTAAAATATGTATAAAGGACTTGGACCCAAAACTAGCGCGAATAAAACGGGCCCCTTAATGAATAATGAGCCGACAGACAACAGTCGGATATTACTTTTGCTCATCATCTTGATCCAGCTAGCTCTCTATTATATATTTATATTTAGAGTGAGGCTACGGTGTTATGCATAGCACGGATTGGATCCGTGTTATGGTTCAAAATTTAACTTTTTAAAATTCTAACAGTCGATTCAAACCGTTCAACATGATTATAAAATGAATATGTATTTGCAAATCAAATTTTATATTTTTTTAAATTATTTTACTATATTTTTAGATAGGCTGTTTTTGGATGGTCCAGAATATTTAGATCAAGTGATTTTCGAAAAAATAGTAAAAAAATTCGAAAAAATATAAAATTTGATTTGCAAGTACATATTCATTTTATAATCATGTTAAACGGTTCGAATCGATCGTTAGAATTATAAAAAGTCAAATTTTAAGCCGTAGCACGGACCCAATCCGTACTATGCATAGCACCGTAGCCTCACTCTTATATTTATATTATGCGACTAGAACCTTCTTTTGCTCGTGTCCTCTCTCACTCGATAGTCGATTCCGATAGTTCGATGCCCATGCCCCCAGGAAACCCTAGTAGCTATCTTTCCTACATAAAAATAAAATCAATTCCAGTGGTTTGTAATTGTGTATTCTCTTATGACCTAATTTCACTTCCCGGCTTTTCTACTTGAGAGGTACATTTGCAATTTTTTGCGTCGATTCGTTGGATCGGTAGTGTAGTAAAGTCGATTTGGTCCTTTTTAACAGTGTTGTTCTCTCTATGTTTTTCTTTAGTCTGATTTATACTTGTTTTGTTCTTGTGCTCAACTTTATGGGATCGTTATTATGACATTTGACCGTTAATACTTAATTATGAACGCTCGTTGCTAACATCTGCCATTGGATTCTGGGTTATTTTAAGTATCGGATTATTGAACGAATGCTGATAATGATGTAATATTGCCAGAATTACTACTAAAAATCTAATTACATCTTCTATGCAAACCTTGCATAAAAATGTTCTACTTTTTTGGATTAAGCTTCGTAAATTTGAATATTTTAAAGAAATTAGAGGATTAACTTTGTTTATTGTCCTATTTTTTTACTGTTGAAGCTGTTTTTGTTCTTCTGTCAAGTTGCATAATAGCACATCTTGATCGTGACTTCTATATTTGTATTTTTGTTCCAATTTTTCAATCTTCACTTTCTCTCACAGTTTTGCTTTATGCCCAATGATGAAGTGTTGATCGTTATGAAAATTGAGACTGCTTGATGCCTTTTTGGTGGATTTATTTCTTTGGCATGAGAACATTGCAAGCTTTGTTTTTTGAGATGCAAGTAGAATTTGATTTGGCCCCTTGTTTATTAGAATTCATATCACCTAAGGTAGCAGAATGTTTCTGTTTAGATCCCGACCAGAGGAGAAAAAGAGTAATATGCATATTATGGATCGATATCTCTATTTTCTAACACTTTGTTTTGGATGGAGAGTAGATGAAGGGAGGGTAGGTGAAGAATAGAAGGGGAGACTATGGTAATATGCATATTATGGATCAACAAGAAGGGACAGTATCTGAAAATCACTACTTTTGGATGGTCCAGAATTTTTAGATCAAGTGATTTTCTACCTATCTAAAAATATAGTACTTGGAGACTAAATTTATGTATTCATTTTTCATCATTTTTTTTACCACTTGACTTTGTATTAAATGAATTTGAAACTTTCAAAATTTTGCATGTACATGCATCACTCATGATTCACTCATGATGTTGATGGATTTCGGTTTTGGATTCATCGTTTGAAGCCAAACCGATAGACTTTTGGAGTATCACACCCTAGCTTTGCTCAAAAAATTCTAAAAAAAATGTAAAATTTAGTCTCCAAGTGCATTTTCATATGGAGATCATGTTTAACAGTTCGGATCGGCTGTTTGAACGTACACCTTGTTTGGATAGAGATTAATGGAAGGGAGGTAATGGTGTTGAATTTCAGAATGATTTCGGAAGTAAAAAAGATGAATTGAAAAATCTCTGTTATATCCATTCTGAGTGTACAGTGTTGCTTATATAGCAAAGAGAAGAAAAAAGACGTTAGAAATTCTAACGGTCGCCTAGTATTGTACTGTAGCCTATATTTTCTAAAAAAGGAAAAAAGTTGAGTAACTTTATTTTCTAAGTTTAGTTGCTCCTTTTATTCCTATAATAGCATATGATGAATTAAATTTGATGCTATTATTTGGTCCCTTAAACCTAATTATTTTCTACAAATGGAATGGAAAGAAAAATAGATACCAAATTGTGTTTGGTTGACTAAATTATGGCGGAGGTGAGTGGTATAGGAGGGGATAGAGTTAACCTTGCATGATTTGGGGTGTAACGGATGGAAAGACGAAGGAAACTATCCCATAAGTACTTTTTAAGGAATGTGTAGTCATATCGGGCACCTCTAAAGCTATTAGAGTCTCCTTTTGGGAATTAGCATCCTATGAGATATCTCAAACTTTTGAGTGTTTTTTGGAAAATCTCAACTGTTCAAATACGTTTGGCATGAATATCAAAGCACAAAAAATACTGTCCCCTTGTGCTATCCCCGAATAGGCACCGTACACGTCGGTCACGCATAAGTTGAGATATCTCGAAGAAGGATACGCACTCCCTTCTTGGTACTGAAAAGATAAGCTTGCTCATTTTCTCCTCTTTCACCGAAAAGATAAGCTTGCTCGTTTTCTCCTTCTTGGTACAATGAGATCCAGGCCCTTTATTTCAATCTTGCACAAATCTCACCCCATGCATCTAATGCAGAGCCAAAAAATGAATCGCTCAGTGTGGTACCTGAGGGGATACTTACTCAAGAAAAATAGGGTTGTAGGAGATGAATTTGTATCCTCCGAGTTAACTCAAATTTCGAGTTTAGATCTGGACCGTCCGATTAATCCGCACGACTGGATATTTGGATTTAATTAACATATAATGAGCCTGTATCCTCTGAGGTGCCAACTATTTGAAATGGGCTGTGCTGCATGCTGCTTTGAGGTTTGTAATGAATGATTCAGAAACTGCCCCTTAAGTACTCTTTAAGGGATCAGACACTTCCTCTAAAGCTTTTAGAGGATCCTACTTGGTACTGAAAAGATAAGCTTGTTCGTTCTCTTCTGGCTGTCTAATAAATTTTGGAAAAGTGAAATCATAAGCTTTCTGAGGGCATATAACTTTACTAAAACTTGCTTCTCTTGAACATAAATTTTGTAAAGATGCTTATTGTTTATATATCCTCTTCTTTTAAATGAGTTTTGATAATTTGCCGTCTGATTAGCATGACATGTGACCAGCTTGCTACTGGTAAATTGTTTCTTTTTCTAATTTTTTTTTTAGGAGAAACCCGTAGGTATTTTTTCTAATTTTGTTGGTATGCTTTTGGCTCGATTGATCCTGCTACGGCAACAGAAAAGAGAAGCAGATACGAGTCAAGATCAAATAATGGTATCCAATTTGGTCGGTTCTCATGTTGTACCTGTAGGATTGAAGCATTTGAATACTACAAAACCATGTTAATCTGACATTTCACTTCATTTTCACCGACTTTTGACTTGCTATTTTTTAATTTGCGTGTGTCCTTTCCTTCGTACATGTCAGAGACCTTATTATTCTTTCTTTAATGTTAATATATTGTTTCTCTAGTTCTTAATATCGCTTCCTTTTTTGTTTTAGAAGATTGAAGCTATTTGTATTTGTTGATAGTTCCGTGTTCTCATTCTCTGTGTATTGAGATTCAGCAATCTATATTAGCTTTCTTATTATATTCAATTGCATTTTTATTTTTGTCATTTTTACTGTCAATTGTTCTATATTGATTAGCACAATGATGGAGAAAAGTCATGGGATGGCTGTTTTCCTTGGATTATGTTTGTTTCATGAGTTTTTGAGCAAAGCGTGTTATGGTGAAACAGGGAAACAATTGTGGCTTGCTCACTATTTCTGAGAAATAATATAAACTAGGCACTGTGGATTCTTAATAACATGTTCAGGCATAGTAATATAAGGTTTCTTAATAACATTTGTATTACCCCCAATACAAATTTTAGACTTTGCCAGAATATTATTGAATTACAAAACTAGGCACTGTGGATTCAGGTGCAACATATAACTAATTAGTAATTACAGTTCTTGTTGGTATGGGTACTGTTATGTTTACGCTACTGGGTGTTCTAAATTATTTTGGCAAAATTTCATGTTTATCCTTGCAAAAATCTCAAAATTGAACTTCCCAAAAATGGCCTTTTTTACTGCTCCAAAATGATCCATTTGAAGTGAAGCATGCTTTGAGGTGGTGTGGAATTAGTTATCAGTAAACTAAATGACAATGTACTGGACATATATCTGAGGGTTAAATGCACATAAAGTACCCTTATTGATGCCTTCTTCTTCTTGGAAATGTTTCTTCTATGTGTTTCCCTAGCTTTTTCTTTCATGATATGGCATATCTGGAAAATACCACCTGCTCAGTGCTTTCAGTAGTAGATATACATTAAACTTTGCTTCATCTTTTTTCAAAATTTCTTGTAGTATGGTAAATACGAGGTCAATTTGGGTCTGATGCCCATCGGACTCAAAGTGAGTTTGATGGGTTCGATGACCGTCCGATTTGCTTTAAAAGATTCGCACCTGCAAGTTTCGCATTTGCTTTAAATTCGTGCGCATGAACTTAAAGCAGATCGGACGGTCGCGAAACCCATCGGACCCAACCTGCTCTCGGTAAATACCAGTTGCAGACGTCTTGCAAATATATTGACCTTACTTTTTTTAATTTCTTTTACGAGAGATGCATTGTTGCATAGCTTAATATTCTTGTATTTGGGTTTAATGTAGAAGAACCTTTTTACTCTCATACTGTATCCTCCATTTATATTTTCCTCATTCCTCTGAAGCATTGTAATATGATGCATAGAAACTCTTAACTAAACTGGCTTTACTCTCACGATGGGCCCCAGTTAAAGCCTCATTCAAGCAATTAAGTGCTTGAGTTCGAAAGAAGAGAAGAACTGAGCTGCATCTAGATTTGTGAGGTAAATCCTTGGTCATGACACTTCATGTAGAAACTAGAAAAAACCAATGTTTTAAATAGCGTTTATAGCGTCATAGCGGGAAGGCTACAAAAAAAGCTATAGCGAATAGCGTAGCTATGGCGGAAGCTATTCCAAATAGCGTTTTTTTTTTTTACAAAAATTATATTATATATTTGTACTATATATTAACATTATCTAAAGTTTCATAGAACAATATATAACACCAAATTAATTAAGAAATTATAATATTCATATTGAACTAGTACAAAAGTCCATGGTTCAAAATATCCATAATAATATCATAAACTTCGATCTTTTTCTATACAAAATATCTTAAGCATCATGATTCATTCTATTTTTTTTTTCTATACAAAATAAATTTTATGGATCTTTATTTAAGCCCATATAAATTGTCTAAAAAAGCCCAATATGCATAGCGCGCAAATAGCGCGCTACACGCTATGCGTTATAGCGGACCGCTATTACTGCTATAGCGGCCGTAGCGCAATTAGCGTATTTTCATGTCATAGCTTAGCGTTTAGGGTCCAAAAACGCTATAGCGCGCTATTTAGAACACTGGAAAAAACAAATGGAATAACATGTTTTGAATTTTGGAAATGTAGCGTTAGTTGTGAGTTCCAAGTGGCACATACTAGCTTAGCATTCTGATTTTAATTAAGGTGTGACAAATCTGCTTGTTTTCCTTAGAAAGCGATGTATATGTTAACCGTTCTATCCTTTTATATCCTTATTTTATCAATGCCGACTTCAATAACAAGGTTGTTTCTCATGTCACTAGATTGGGAAATAAGAATTTTCTTTCGATTGCAAGTTGGGATTTTTAATTAATAAAAAATGTAATTTTGTAAAACATTAAGCAATAGCGCTGTGACTGGTCCAACTTAATTACTCAAAAGCATACAAAATACATGGTTTTTGCATCCTTCATGCATGTAAATCACATTACTCACCACACTACATACACAGTTTTGCGGAATGTTAGTTAGGAGGTGTGATTTTTATGCACATCTCTTTGTTGGACAGAAAAAAAAATATATATATGGAGAGGCGTTATAAATGTAACAGAAAAAAAATAAAAACTCTTTGTTGGACAAGGGCTGCTTATGAGCCGAGTTGAGGATAACTTGGATTCAACTCGTGAACTTATGAGCCGAGTTGAGTCTGAGTTGCTAATTCAGTTTTGAGTTAGAAACTTCAATTGGGATTCAACTTGCGAACAACTCAAGTCAACTCGAGTTGACTCGTGACTCGTAAATAGTACATAGTTTATCAAATTAAAAATTATCAAAAAAAAAAAGTTTAACAAAATATCATGCCAGAACTCAGACAATCGGTGCAATTCTGTGATGGAGATTACAACAACAATATCTTATATGGCAATGACAAAATAGTCGGAGACTACAAATAGTCATGTGTTTTGTAACATGGAGGGAGAGGTGTACCAGAATATTTAGGGAAAAGAAAAAACAGTCATGGAACACAGCAGCAGAAATCAAGCAGGAGTATGATAGTTGGTATGGCCAGGAATACCAAGTTTTAGAAAGATAATTTGTAAATTATTTAGTTTCTGTTAAACTCTTCTATTTAGTTTTAATTTTTTTTCTTTTCTTTTATCTTTCAAAAAACTTTTGTAAAATTTGACATCTCTGGTGTCCATATTAATGGAATATGGGAACTAGACACTCACATTTCTTCTTAACAAAAATAATAAGTCATAACAAACACTAAATTTTAGTTAAGAGGTAGAACCCACCCTCCACTCATACTTGAACGGGGAGAGGAGATTTCTGATAATTCGGATCAAATTGGATTGATGTCCGACGTCAAAACCTGTGATTCTTCGGAATTGCAGGTCCCTGTGATTCTTCGGAATCACAGGAGATTAATTTCCAATTCGAGCGAGCAGCGGTGCGAGTCGCGCGACACCTTTTATTTGCTCAGTGCCTGCGATTAACAACTTACACACTCTACTCAATTTCGGCCATGGCGTCGACGTCAAAACCTTCTCCGTTGATCTGCTGGAAGTGGCCATTTTCTCCAAATCCATACCCTAACCCCAGTCCCGCCTCGTGTGGCGATCCGCGCGATCTCCCATGGTTATTCAAATCGCTCAAAACCCTCGGTTCCCTCGCTCAAGGCCTCCTCATTGCTGATCCCCTTTCCTCCGCCTCCGTATCCATCGGGGGGACGGCGTCTCCTCAGCGTCTAAGGGCGGCGGCGCAAGGGGAGGCGGAGCAGCGGGCGTTGGCTGCGGCGCTGAAGAGCGGGAAGGAAGCGACCGTGTTGGAATTCTACTCGCCCAAGTGTAGGCTGTGTAATTCGTTGCTTGGTCTGGTGCTTGATTTGGAAAGGAAAAATGAAGATTGGGTCTCCTTTGTGCTTGCTGATGCTGAGAATGAGCAATGGCTTCCTGAGGTATGTAAGAATAGTGCAAGTGCCTGAAAAACTACTCTAAATCAGACACTTCAATAAACATAAATAATACTTGAAGGAAGGGGCTGCAGCCTTGAGTGAACTTGACTGGATTTTGAAACGCTACCTGATTGCAATAATTCTTAGCTAACTTTTTGAAGCTTAACTGTATAATTGTGGTCAAACCTTGCATCCTGAAAAACAAATAACACAAAACTAATCAAAAAAGAAATTGAAAATGAGATCTTAGTGGTGCTAGACTGCTAGGTAAGTTATTAATACCAGAGCTGATCTGCACGACACCAGTCAGGCACAATACTACGCTAGCTCCTATTTTTTACTTTTCAAAGATTAATCATCAAGAACGAAACTCTGCTAACACTTGTTAACTTATTTCATGCAGCTTCTACATTATGACATAAAGTATGTCCCTTGTTTTGTGCTACTTGATAAGAATGGAAAGGCTATTGCTAAAACTGGAGTACCAACGAGCCGCCAACACGTTATTGCTGGACTTCACCATCTTCTCAAACTTAAGCGACCCGCAAAGCAAGAGAAGAGTAATTTAACTTGACAATTTTTTCTCAGTGGACATGGAAGTATTTGCAACACTTGTTCTTGGCGGTTTTTGGATTCTTTTTTTCATAGTAGATTGTAATATTGTATAGAGGATTAGCTCTGTAAGTTCTGTTCTGAATTTCTGATAAAGTGAAGTTGAATATGGAAGAGATGTAAGCCTTTTCTTGTTTGCCCTTCTCAGTTGTTCTGGTTAAGTTTATATGAATCCTCGTGTATCATTGGAGTTAGGAAGTATAAAGAAATCCATTTCTTCTTTTTATTTCCAAGGACAGTCTTCTTTACCTGTCTTTGATTTTGTTGCTTGTGAGATTTCTTGATGAAACACAGTTTCCTGTGCTCCTTTATATCTGTGTCAGATGTTAGCTAAGACTTTTTCTAGTAACGTATAGCTTCCTGATGGCAGTATGGCCACAGAACTTCTACTCTTTTGCACATCTTCGTATAGAGGATGCCAAGTTGAGTAACAAAATGCTTGGCTCAGATGAATTGTTTCCTTTCACACTTGTATCCTAGCATCTTATCTGTTGTGATTTCTCCTATACTCTAAGCATCAGTCCCAACCTTTATAAACTTCACAGACTGGAGATTAGGAACTGTTTGAAGCTTGGAATAAAGAAAGAAGGCGATCAAGAGCTTAGGATAAAGAAAGAAGGCGATCAAGAGCTTAGGATAAAGAAAGAAGGCGATCAAGAGCTTAGGATATTGAAAGAAGGCAATTTGCCTCCCCTACTATCCCTAGTGATTCATGGCTGCAATAGTATGCTATCACTGCATCTGATACTCTAACTACCCATCATTGATGTCAGAGGTTCAGGTTACAAATTGTAATCGGCTAATGTACATTGAAGCGCTGAGGGACTTGATCAACCTGAAGACCATGACATTTATCGACTGCCCGCAATTGTTACTGGATTTGCTTGATATTGTTCCAGAGTGTGTGGTTATCTCTGGATGTCCTCGGTTGAAGTATTGGTGTGAACTGCATGCCATAGAACCTTTAGGTAATCCATTTTTACTGCATCCCATAGAAACTATCCATTTTTTCAGATGAAATTTCTTTTATTTTTATACAAGTCTACCTAAGATCCACAGATGCCCTTGTCTTCCTGGGCTAGAGCAAGCCTGATTAAAACTTGAATACTATGTAGAAAAGGTATTATTTGCTGATTCAGGACTATGATGGTTCAACGGATAGACAGTTTAATACAATTGAAAATATTTCTTATTGTTTACTACAATTGATATTAGACAGTTTTGTCCCAATATGTACATATTTAAGTTTGTATAGCAGATGATTAATTGCAACCAAGGTAGAGTTTGCGACTCCGATTGGGTTTCATTTCTAACCTACCCCAACTTGTTTGGGACTAAAGCTTGGTTGTTGTTGTTCTTGCTGCAGATGACCAATTGCAAGATTGAGAAAACAGAGATGTTGCAAACACTGCTGATCTAGCAACCAAGGTAGAGTTCATGCAGCCCTAGTTGCTGCAAGTGGTTTCATTTGTGTGTTTTTAGTTTGATGAATAACTTACTAGATAAGTAGATGGTTTGTGATGGAAAGCTACAATAATTATGGTTGTTCCGCATTTTAAATTTACCGAGCTATGTGGTTTCAAGTTATATATCATACAATAATTAATTACTAAAAGTTATGATAGCAATCTATATTCCATTTGCTTATTTTACTAGTCCAATAGTCATTGGCCTTATCCCTAAAATTGCTTGTTGTGCACATGGTTATACAAATTTACTAAAATAGTTGAAGTGATATTAATTTTACATAGAATACATATAATGCGTATTTCAACCTTTTAACATAGAATACGTAATTCAACCGTTGAAAAATATCATGAATGAAAACAAATTAATAGAGATCCAAGCAGTGGACACAGATAGTTAATAACTCTATTGCAGCCTGATTACAACAGAATAAAAGCAACAACAAATCTATCATAAGTTTATAATGTATTGGGAACAACTCTATAACTTGGTGTATAATTAGTATAAATTTAATTTGATTAACTTATTTGCTGTATTGATTTTGGAGAGGACATGATAGCTGTTGAAGATCGAACGAAGCAACTGTTTAACTACAAGGAACTAGAAGAAGCATGCAGAAAGAAACCATGGAGGTTTTTCTTTCATTTATGAATGCCGATGCAAGCAAGCTCTCTGTTCTGCTATGCACACTGAGATCGAGTACCTTTTTATTGCATGTTACAATTTGTATGAGAAATGAAGTTCGATGTAAACTGAAAGATGGACAGCAAACTGCATGCTGTTGATATTATTAGATACTTGTATTGAATATGCTTCAGCTTCGATCGGAGAACTGGCTCTGTTTTTCATAAAAATCCTGCTCCTTTGAGATTGTATTGTTAATTTGTTATAGATGGGCTTACCTTTTCTGTTACCGAATTTGACCCGTCTAAGTATATAATATTTTGTTTTAATTTGAAATTTTGAATCATTGGTGCTATCACAATAATACACAATGCATGTTAATGTTGGCATCCACGACTGATGTATCTCGATCTGGTTCATTAGGGGAAATTACTAATCTGGTAAGAGTAGGGTTAAAATGCACCATTGGTTTGTGCTTCAATCATGCTCCTCGTCTTTTTCTCCGTTTTCAAAGTTCGAACAATCGATCCGAACCGCTCAACATGATCTTCATATTAAAATGTGTTTGGAGACCAAATTTTATATTTTTTTGAAATTTTTTTACTATTTTTTTATATAGGTACAAAATCACTGTTTTGGATGGTCCAGAATCTTCTGAAAACAGTGATTTTGTACCTATTTAAAAAAATTTCAAAAAATATAAAATGTGGTTCCAAGCACATTACTTTCAAAAAATATAATATGTGGTTCCAAGCACATTACAAAACCAATAATGCATTTTAACACTACTCATCTGGTAATATTTTGAATTGGGTTGCATTTACTTTCCAACAACCACCTCAACAGTCTTCTCCCAGTCCTGTAGCTGTAGGGAGGAATGGATGTGAATTCTGTGATCCGGCCCAAAATTGTAGCAATTGACTGCCTCTGGGCCCAAAATTCTGTGATCCACACTCTCCTCCCTCGTCTGTGACTGTGGACTGTGGTCTCGCAAAGGAAATGGCTACTCTCTCACCTCTCTCGTCTCTCTGGAGCCGGCCGTGCTCCGCTGCGCTCCGGCGGTGTCGCTACCTCCACCGTCTATCTCATCACCAACCCTTCAATGCCTCGCCTCCTTCCTTCCTCACGTGCTTTACAAGTGCCGAGCATCCTCTCTCCGCGTCTCCTCTTTCCAGTTCTAACCGTCGATCAAGCGGCTCCTACCAGTTCGTTAGGTCGTCTACCACTGCTACCATGACTACTGAAGCGGAACAAGAGTACGCTATTTTCTTATTGATTTCTTTGAATTATCTATCTCATGTCACGTACCCGTACCCGTAAATGAGGTTATTTGAATCTGAGTGACCTTTTCTGGAGAAGTTTTTACAGACCTAAATGTTTGAATTGGTGAAACGGTATAAATTAATGCTATACCAATATCTTCATACTTTCTTCTTTTTTATTGCGGTAAGATTGAACATTCTTTTTCCTATAATATCTGTAGACTGGCGCCGACATCAGAGCATACTTCGACCAAAGGCCGCATCTACCATGAAACATATGGTTGCCAGATGAACATAAACGACATGGAGATCGTCCTCTCCATAATGCGAGCTGCCGGGTATGGGTCCACTGTGCCTGACCCGGAATCTGCTGAGATAATTTTTATCAACACCTGTGCCATTCGTGACAATGCTGAACAAAAAGTTTGGCAGCGGCTCAATTATTTTTGGTTTTTGAAAAGAGAATGGAAAACTAATGTGGCAATAGGTAGGTCATTTTCTCTAAGACCCCCGAAAATTGTGGTACTGGGTTGCATGGCTGAGAGGCTGAAGGAGAAAATTCTTGATTCTGACAAGATGGTGGACGTGGTGTGTGGGCCCGACGCATACAGGGACTTGCCGAGGCTTCTTGAAGAAGTCGAGTATGGTCATAAGGGGATGAACACGCTTCTATCTCTAGAGGAGACTTATGCTGATATTACTCCTGTCAGAATTTCGAGCAACTCAGTCACAGCTTTTGTTTCTATAATGCGGGGCTGTAACAACATGTGTTCGTTTTGCATTGTGCCCTTTACTAGAGGGAGAGAAAGGTCAAGACCAGTAGAATCAATAGTAAAAGAAGTGCACCATTTGTACGAAGAGGGGGTAAAAGAGGTGATGCTTCTAGGTCAAAATGTCAACAGCTACAATGACACGTCTGAAATGGAAGGATTGGAGCCAGGTACTAACTGGAGGTTAAGTGAAGGATTCTCAACCACGTGCAAAGTGAAAAACAAGGGTCTGCGTTTTGCAGATTTGTTGGCACGGTTGTCTGACGAGCTTCCTGAGATGAGGTTCAGGTTTACCTCACCTCATCCAAAGGATTTTCCCGATGAATTGTTGTACTTAATGAGAGAAAGGTATAATGTTTGTAATTATATACATTTGCCAGCTCAAAGTGGAAGCTCGGTTGTACTTGAGAGAATGAGGCGGGGGTACACGAGGGAGGCATATTTGGAGCTGGTTAAGAAAATTCGTGACATTATCCCTGATGTAGGGTTGAGCAGTGATTTTATTTCTGGTAAGCTTTGCTCTTTCTATTCTTTATTATGTCATGTTATATTTGGGGTATTATTAGTGTTAGAACCTGGAACGGTTTTAAGCAAGGATTTAGTTTTGGCCTGTATTGGTCTTTTTCTCATTCAATGGGAAGGGTGATTGTCAGCTTGTTGAATCTCAAAAGGCCGAATTAAGCCCAATTAAGCTTAAGTTCCTTGATCATACAAAATATATATTCAGTTTCATTTTTGCCTCAAGTTACTCAAAAAATGTGCAATTCTTCTAGCATGATGACTTTGGCCTCAATAAGCACTGAATTGTGCAATCAGCACAATTGAGACCGACAGAAAACAAACTATTTGATTGTCAAACTGGTACTGATAAATACCAGTCAGTACATAATGCTAGAGGACCTTACATAAACATATCAGAAATTGTTTGTTTAAAATTGAATGTAAGGTTCCATTAATTTTACCAAGGTTTACCACTGACTGGTTCAGTAACTTATTCCTCTTGCTAATACATTTAAAGAACAGAGGTAAATTCTGTCATATGCTAACATTCTTTCCAATAAGAAACCTAATAGGCATGATTACAACACAATGTCAGTATGCCACTGGAAATCTTCTGACTGTACTTCATATTTCCCATTTTCAATTTTAGGGTTTTGTGGAGAGACAGAGGAGGATCATGCTGACACCCTAAGTCTAGTACGGGCTGTAGGTTACGACATGGCATATATGTTTGCATATAGCATGCGTGAGAAAACACATGCACATAGAAACTACACTGATGATGTACCAGAAGAAGTCAAGCAGAGACGCCTCGCAGAATTAATCGCGACATTTCGTGACAGTACAGGCCACAACTTTGACCAGCAGATTGGTACAGTGCAACTGGTACTTGTTGAGGGGCCGAACAAGAGAGCACCTGAGACAGAGCTAACTGGAAAGAGTGATAGAGGCCATAGGGTCTCTTTTTTGAATGTGCCTCTTGGGCACTCAATAGAAGGGGGTGAAATGAGAAATGCAGTTATTGGAGATTTTGTGAAGGTTACAATTGTTAGTTCGACCAAAGCTTCTCTGTTTGGGGAGGCACTTGCTCGTAGCAGTTTAAGTGGCTTTTACAGAAATAGCTGTACTTCATCTTGGTCTGACAAAGTTTTGGCTGTTTAAGTTTTTTTTTTTTTTTATAAAGGACTCGCAGTTACTTGTAAGTTGTTCATTACCTCTTCCTCTCAGATGAGTCCTTTTGATTCGTTATTGCCACAATAACAAGTTTGATTCTTCCAAGTTAATTTGATATTTTGCAGTCGCAATTAATGAAATTGAGGCAGACGGAGAAGTACTCTTTGTCAAAGATTCACTTGGCAGTCTTCACAGCATCTTGCAAACTAAGTGGAAGATGTATATAATGTTAAATACAAAATGTTCGCAAGTGCAAGGGACATGGGGCCAACTTATCAATCTAGTCTTATCAACTTCCGAAATACAAAAAAGTTGATTTGTGTTGCCAAATATTACTAATTTCAAGAGTAAATTTTATCCATCGGGGTGATCAGGATCATTGGCAATGGAACCTCAACGTTTGTTTATTACTTTTATTTTAAGATATTGTCGAAGGGGATTATATAGTATAAAGGCCATGGCGCATTAAAAATGAATCTACTCCGACAATGAATAAATATTTTGAGACGAGTAAAACTGATGCAGACCAAAGGGTGAAAATATGAACAATTGTAAAATTCAAGTCAGATTCAGTGAAACTTGCAACAAAATTCATCATTTTCCAAATGTATGATATATAGATAACATTCTAATTGTTGGATTTTTCAAATTACAAATAATTTGAGGTAGTCAAATTAATTTGTTGTAATAGATCCCCACCCGTAACCAAAATGAGACAAAATCACTGAAACTAACTTTAATTTCTCAAAGGTTTAATTGCAGTCATAAGTAACAACATCGATTGGAAAGTTTCAGTATACTAAGTATCATCTTCCTGTTATTTACAGAGCGCGTTAACAGAAAAGAAAATAACAGCTTGTAGTAAAAATTGACCCTAAACTATACAGATTTGAAATAAAAAAAAAAGGGATTAAATAAAAATGTAACTGATGTAGCAAATTTATAGTCAGGTTAAGCAATAGCTGCCACTTGTTGCCTCAGTGGTGCCAGCTTCCTTGCAAGCCGAAGAGGCACATGTGCTTTGACAAAAGTCCCATTCTCTGAATGTTCCTGTGGAAATATCAGAAAACAATAAAGAAAAGCAACCCATTTGATCTCTTGCACTGGAAAATAAGTATAAACTCTGGACAGTTAGTAATGAGGTGTTCACAAAAGTTCAAATGGGTATAAATATTCTGTATAGTTAACAAAAAACAAGTGATGATGTGAGAGTGGAGCTTACCGTTCTTTCAACCATACCAATCTGATGGATGCTGTTCAGGAGCTCCCCTTGGTCGTATGGCACAATTGCTTCGATCGGTACCAAGGAGTTCTGTTTATATAAAAAAAAAAATTGATGAAATATGCTTACAAAGAAGGTTGCCTAGAAAAATGAAAGAAACACGAAATGCACCTTCAGTTTATCTTGAATTGCATTGCAGAATTGGTCCAAGCCATCCCCAGTAATAGCTGAGATGCAAACAATTCCTTCTGCCTCAGCTTCTTTTCTTAGTCTCAAGGGGTCCTCAGCCTTATCAATCTAAAGCAGAAAAGCATCCAATTAATCATTTTTGTTTGCTCAAAATTGTAACAAAATGACATCTGTTCAGTATGGCTCACAGGATAGGCACCTTATTCCATACAGTTAACTTAGGAATTGATTCCACATCCAGTTCATTCAATACTTCCTCAACGGCATCGATCTGTTGCTGAGCTAATGGATGGCTGTTAAAGTAAATCAAATCACAAATAAAATCTATTATAATGTAATTGTGCAAGTAGTCTACCATAGAAATTGTTTTCATTCAATTTTGATGGTTGCAGCTTGAGGATTCCAATCTGAGATTTTAGTATTGCAGTTTGTTCAGTAACTGGTTTGTACAGGTTCAAAAATGCAGCTCATGATGGTGAATCAATTTTTTCTATTAAGTCTCTTCAACGTAGGCAATCTGAAATCTGAATGCTCCATAACCCTTTGCTTATCATCTAAAATCACATCAAAATTGTACCTCAAGTTGTAAACTCACCATGACTGTTAGGATATAAGACCAAGATTGCTATGTTGGTTCAAGCCCATACCTGATATCCACAAGATGAACTATAAGTGAAGATTCTGCTATTTCCTCTAATGTTGCTCTGAATGCAGCAACCTAATCAAAGATTAAAGAGGTCGAAAAACAAATTATTACAAAGAAACAACTTAACTCGTGATCATTACTAAAAGTGTAATTTCCATCACTTCTCTTGGTGATTTCCTTAACAACTTAACTCGTGATTATTACAAAGAAACAACTTAACTCGTGATTATTACAAAGAAACAACCATTTCAGTACAAATATGAAGTGCAAACCTTCTATACAATGGTCCTGAAGCCAGGCTAAATATTTTTTAGATTATAGACTTCTAGTCTAACTAAACCTTTATTTTCTGTACTCAATTTTCTATTATCTTTTTTGAGTTTTGATTAGAGATCCCATAGAAAAAGAGGAAAGGGGATTTATGAAAGGAAATTTCCTGGAAAAATTCGTGCTTACCACCATAGTCGGTAGCTTCTGGATGAACCCGACAGTATCAGTAAGTAGAAACTCATTTCCATTTTTCATCTGCAAGTCAGTTCAAAACAAGCATTACCATCTCAACGTTCCACCACATCAAAGGGCTTAAAAAGGGAGGATAAAAGCAATTCGAAACCAGGCAGCGATGTCAGCTTTTAACAAACCAATCAACTCAATACCAGAGTGTGCAGTAAGATGTCAAACAAATCTGTTAAACCACCTTATTACACCCTTTCACCTCCAACCCCTACTTGTCAGGTTAATGTTTAAATGTCTAATTAAGTAATTTAGCATGTCAAATTGGGTACACAGACAGAAACAAAAATATTACACCTCAACCCTCCTTGTAGTCGGATCTAGTGTGGCAAACAACTTATCTTCGGCAAGAACACCTGCTCCTGTAAGGCGGTTCAGAAGTGTGCTTTTGCCAGCGTTAGTATAGCCTACCTGAGAAAAACCAAGCTATGATTCCTAATATGCAAGACAAAATAAACATCTCTGAGAATTGATATTATAGTATAGTTTTACCAGGGATACAACAGGCATGGGCACAGAGTGGCGACGGCTACGGTATAATTTACGATGTTGTCGCACTGATTCCAGCTCTTTCTTCAATGCACTTATCTGGTCAAAACCATTGAAAATTATATAAGGATTCAAACCTTCTATTGGAGAAGTCTATGGATCTCATATCAGGTACAATTCCTTTTACTTTATTAGGAGGAAATATAAAGAAGGAATGGAGATTTATTTAATTGAATTGAAAAAAGAAACCCCCTCTGTCCACTGGAAATGAATATAGCACACAACCACTGTCAGTGGGAATTGAATTACTATTATCGAGAGAAGTTAGCAATATAAGGCCATAGTATATGTAATGTTTAGCTTTTAAATTTAGGGAATATTGTAGGGAAATAAATTTCAAGCTCGAGCTATTCATCAGTCTTATAGCATAATATTGAGATGAATTATCGTGGACCTTGCCTATAGACTGCAAAAATTCAGAAAAAAGGAGGAAAAATGAGTCCTAATACTGACATAATAAAGGTACCTGTGTTCGCAAGATACGCTTATCAACTTCTATTTGCTTCTCACCCATACCCTTGACCCTGCCTCCTGCCTGACGCTCAAGGTGGGTCCACATTCTTGTCAGCCTCGGCAGCTGATATTCCATTTGTGCCAACCGAACCTAAACAATAAACGTGGAATTTGAATGATGTCTGCATGAAGAACACTTTTTACTCTCAATTTTACACAGGATGCAACTTACCGAGCGATTAGATACCCATATCAAGTAAAACCAAGGTTATAAATAGCGATTATAGCGGTATAGCGGGGAGACAAAAAAAAAGCTATCGCGAATAGCATAGCATAGCGAAAGCTATCCTACATAGCGTTTTTTTCTTTTCAAAAATTATATTTTATATTTCTACTAATAATAAACATTATCTAAAGTCTCATAGAGTAACAAAAACACCAAATTGATTAAGAAGTTCTAATATTCATATTGAACCAATACAAAGTCCAAATTGTCATTCAAAATATCCCTAATTCATAAACTATCGATATATTTTCTATTCAAAATATCCTACTGTCATATATTAAGTATCATTTTACTACATATTCAAATCAATCGTTCTTTATTTTTTAGATTAGTCAAACTGGAAAAACTACAACAGAAGAAATTCAACTTGAACCTGTTGAGATTGAACCCCAACGCACAATGCATGATACAAATAATTTAATTGATATAGGCCAACGCACAATGTTCAAGTTTATTAATATTATAGACCCATGTAATTTAATTTCGGTTTGGACCTTAAAGCCCATATAAATTGCAAAAATAAAAATAAATAATAAGCCCATGTAGCATAGCTGACCGCTAATTACCGCTAAAGCGGCTGTAGCTCAATTAGCGAAGTTTTACCCCGTAGCTTAGCTTTTTAGGTCCAAAACCGCTATAGCTAGCTATTTAGAACACTGAGTAAAACACTTGGCAACAATTTCATATTTTAAGGCTTCTCCTTTAATAGTAAAGATATGATCAATCTCATAAAAAAATAGCGTCTGAAACATCTGTAAAACACCTTATTTGCTTATAAGGATAGTAAGCCAGATGTTCTTCATTTCATTTAACACCGTGAGAACAATCTTAATTGATGATTTATACTTATTTAAGTAAGCACGAAAAGAAGTTGTATTTATCAAAACAAGTGATTTAATGTCAACTTAACATCAAATTGTACTAAAGCAGGCTCAATCTATGAAAATAAAATCCTCCAAGAGGACTCACCTGTAAAGCCGCTTCGTGTGTGGCTGCCCTTTGATTAAAAATATCAAGAATTAGAGCAGTGCGGTCACACACCCGTACATCTCCACCAAATGCCTTCTCTAAGTTTCGCAGTTGCCTGACAGATAAGAATTATAATTAGTTCATGATTCACAGGTAGAAAAGATGGAAATATGGAATTAATTACAACAAGCAAGGTTTGAGCATTTACCAGACACTAGTTTGGTATATAATTCAGTAATGGTACTTAGAATTCATTACTTTTTATATGGATTGTGATACTGTATGGTTTATGATTAAATTAGGTGACCAAAGCAGAGAGGACAGTAGCACCAAAAAGTATCTATTTGATCGAGACATAGATTGAAAGACCTAAGCCCATAAAGAAAGGAGTTAAATAACTCAGCATCTCACCCAGGAGAGAGCTCATCATCAAAAATAACAGTCTCTATACCAAAAGCATGAATTGAACTCTTAATCTCAGCGACCTTCCCCGATCCAATATAAGTCCTTGGATTTGGAGCAGCAAGCCTGAAACAAAAGCACTTTTAATATGTAGTTGTGCAAGTAGGTGTAGAATTACTATAGCTTATCCTTACAAAACTAAACAATCTTAATAATGGTTGTAATATTATGCGGGAACAAAGCTGAAAATTTTGGATAGCATTGAAGTTTCTATAGATCAGGAAATTGGTCTCTGAGAATAAAAAAAAATCCCATTTGTATGGTTGGCATCCTGTTGAATTAAACATTAAATAAAGTATATAAACTGAAGTCCTATTCTATCAATTGTGCATTCCTGTAGCAAAAACTGTTGTCAGTAAAATCCCCATAAAGAAGCTGATGTGTTTTGTCTCATTTTGCTCATTCATAAACTGAAATGGAGTAACTTACTTTTGGTAGGTTGAATTAACAACAGTAAGTCCAGCAGTATCGGCTAATTGTGCAAGCTCCTTAAGCGAGTCTTCTATACCAAATATATCTTCTTCATTTCCTTTGCATTCCACTCCAACTAGATATGCGTTTTCTCCAAGGACCTAGTTTCACACGAGCAAATTATAGGAAGGTCGCAGAACTATATCTGTTTTTTTTTTTTCAAATTGATTAAACCGACTTGTGTGTCTTAGCAGCACGCAGACCCCCGGAATCAGTATTAAATATGGAAGGTTCAGTTGAAGTGCTTTTTATCATAAGCATGTTAAAATCAAATGTCCCTTTGTATGAACAAAACTGGTACAGTTAGTGGCCATATCTGGTGTAATGTAACATTTGTGAACTTACAGTTGTACACTGCTAGTACCAAATTCTACCAATCATAAATTCAGTTAAGCACTAGATAAAAGTAAGAACACATACCTCTTTTCCATTCTGTAACTTGAACCGATCCTCTCCAGTTGCTTCCTCTTGAACTTTCTTCTTCTTTGGCTTCTTCTCTTTACCTTGTTCTTCTACCTTGCCCAAATCAAGCAATCCGTTGTCCTCTCTTATTTCCAAAGCGACTCCATCAGTTATAATTTCTACTTTCTGGCTAGTCCCGCCCTCGATTAATTCCTTGACGACTCTTAATCGGGTTGTAGTGAGGGGTTTGGCACGTCGGACGAGGAATTGATGGTGACGTGGCAGGCAGCGATTGGCTTGAGTGGAGGTCGAGGGGAGGATTGAGCACAAGGAAAAGGAATAGGTGACCCTCGTACTCGTAGCCATAGGGACGCAGCTCGTTGCGTGCTCTATCCACATTCCACAACAATCTACCAGTCAGTCCAAGAACGAGGAACAACCGCCGATTTTATTTCTCTGATTTTGGATTGTTGAGAACTGGTTTGTTTCAATTCTTTTAGCAAAATATTTGACTGCCAGAATTTTCTTTTCTTTTTTTCTTTTTGAAAAAAACTCTGTAAATTGACACTACCAGTTAATGAAAATCAGAAATTTGGAGGCTTGACTGTATCTGTAGTAGCGACCTGTTGTAACATTCCGAAAATTTGAGTTATTATTATTTATATTAAAATATTTTATATAAACTATGGAATATACTATATACGTTTTATTGAAAAAAAAATTAAGTGAAAAATTATATATTAACATATTATATTTTAGTTATTCCATTTTAGCATTTTTAATGCTGATAAATGGCCGAAATTTTTATTGTTACCACGGCTAAAAATCCGAATTAAATCGTTACCACCCGTCTGACCCTTTATCACTATCTACCACTCCCGCGAATCCAGTTCGCGCACCAAAATAGCTGGTGCGCGGACTGGGTTGGCGCACCAGCTTGGTGCGCGGACTGGGTCCGCGGACTGGGTTATCTGACGCTTCAGATTCCTTACTTCCTTTAGCAAACTTTTCTACGGTACAAAATGTATAGCCTCTGTGCAGCGGGTCATTACAAAGCAGTTTCTGGGTCAAAAGCATGCACTGCTCTTCTATAACAAGAAAACATCCGCAGGGAATCTTTACATATATCTGTACTTTTCACGTGGTGGGGCCCGCAGCCTTTTTGGGAACCAAGCTGGTGCTCCGCAAAGGCGCGAACTCATCAGCCTTTTACATATATTCTATTATTCTATTATTGCTTCAGCCCATTGCTCCGCGAACCCAGTCCGCGCACCAAGCTGGTGCGCCAACCCAGTCCGCGGACCAGCTATTTTGGTGCGCGAACTGGGTTCGCGGGGGTGGTAGATAGTGATAAAGGGTTAGACGGGTGGTAACGATTTAATTCGGATTTTTAGCCGTGGTAACAATAAAAATTTCGGGATAAATGGTAACCGCCAAAAGTTTATAATAACCGGGTTCATTTTTATTTATATCCATTTCAATTAAAATAAAATAAAAATAAAAAGAAACCAATCATTTCATCTTAAAAGGCTAAAACCCTTCCTTTCGTTCATATTGGAATCCTTTCGTTGCATGTGGCCCCCATGCGCGCACCCCCTCTGAAACCGTTTTTCATCCGCTCTCTCTCTCTCTCTCTCTCTCTCTCTCTCACTTCGGAGAAAACAAAATCAAACAGGGAGAAATAAAGTTAGAAAAAAAAATAAAAGAGAATTATTACGATGAAAATTCTGATATGGATTATCATTCGATTTTATGGTCGATTCGAATTCTAACTACGTCGTAATGATTATGGACTGATGTAACAATTTGATTTAAAATTTCAAATATATCGCTACTAAGTAATCAGACTTCTCTATAATCTATGTTCCGTTTTGTACGATTCATTTGGATATTGATATTTGCATATTAGATTATGATGGCCTATTTAACGAGATAGTGGGTCTGAGGTTAGAATTTGATTTGGGATGTTGGAAAGGCTGATACACGGGGACAGCTAGTCGTGGTCGGGACGGATATGCGGGGAATTCTAATCGCAGTCGAGTTTGATGGTTGAAAATGATGCGGCTTGGTTTACAGATAATCTAGACCGACGTGCTATCGCCGGTTAAATATATATGCATAATTTGATATATATATTTGTGTGAATTAATCCGGCATATTTAAATTGTTGTTAAATTAAGCCAATTATTGAGCTTTGTAGCTGATTTTGTTTTATGTAGCTAATTCTGTTTTATTATTTTTATTTCATTTATGTTAACGATATAGATTAATAGTCTAAAAAAAAGTGCGATGATAATGTTATTACCACGTGTCGGATGATCAAAATCTAGAGTGTGACATCTGTTGAATTAAGTCTTAACAAAATACTTGATAAATAAAAATCATATTGTGACGTTTCATAATTTTCAAACTAATGCAGGAATCTTTTATGAACCTAATTATAATTTAAATTTACATAGTGAATTTTTTTTAACTTGCTTTCACCAACTTAAAATTTAAAGTTGAAATTACAAGGAGTTAATTTTTTTTATATACATGCAAAGTTGCAAACTCCACCCAAGCACCCCACGGTCCCCACTTCCGAAGTCCGAACTCATTTATAAAGAGTCCGACTAGTATGACGTCGGTGTCATACAACATCAACTTCAAATCTTATTGAATAGACTTTAAACGACTAATTCAACTGTTCAAACCGATTTACTCTGTGAGTGATATGTTTCATGCGAAATTATTATTTTTTCAAGTTATTTTAGTATCAAGTCAAGTAAAAAATGTTTTAAAAATAAATGCAAATTAACTTAAAAACTCTCACAGTTAATTGCTTTCTCAATACTAAATAAATTAGGAAAATTATAAATTATGCATGTAAAAACACAACTAATGAAGTAGATTAGTTTGAATGATTTGGATTCATCATTTGAAGTCGATTTGATAGGTTTTGGAGTTGTTATTATGTAGGCCGAAATGACACTGATATCATACTAATTAGGCTCATTTATAAAACACTCTTATTTTCACCACCATGTACAAGAAAAAAAGAAAAAAAAGGGAAACCGTAGAAAAACGAATAATAATAATAATAATAATAAGGGGAAAATTTAGTGTAGCCATGTAGACTTTTAAAATAACTAATCTTTTATAAAAACATTTTAATACCCAATAACCTATATAAATTTAATATTATTATCTTTATCTTTTTTTATTCATTAAATTTGTTATTTACACAAATATATCTCTTTATTTTAAATGGAGATGTATCTTTAAAGTAAACATAATTAATTTGAATAAGAGAAAATTCACCTCCGTGCCTAACTTTTTGTATTGCCTGAGACCTGAGTTCATATGTCGAAGTTAGCAAGAAAAGTTGTTGCTTATAAATTTTTATGTTATTTATAAAATAAAAAATATTTTAAATAAAAATTAGAAATTAAGCTATCTAACTATTTAATATTTATAAAAAAAATATGGATTTCAAACATACAACCTTCTGAAATTTTATTTTTCCTCACGAAAGAGTTAGATAAGTCGTGCTTCTGTATTTGAGGGCCCAATTGAATCCCCGAGGTCCATGCGCAATTAGCGCTCGCGGTTCTAAGTTTAATATAATTTTGATTTAAAAGACAAGAAGTATGTCCCAACTGTTGTCAATTGGAGCGTTGATCAAGTTTTAGTCGCTTCCTTTTTAATTAGAGGTCTAACTAAGACTAGTTCGAACAGGGTCAAAACAGTAAATGATAATTGTTAGCACTGCTGAGGTGAATTCGCATTCTCTGAGATATATCTCATATTTTGCGTGACTCTTTGGAAAATCCAACCGTTAAAATCGTTCTGCACGAATCGTAGAGCTCAAATAATACTGCTCCTGCGCTATCCCCGAATAGGCATTGGACACGTCGGTCACGCAAAATATGAGATATCTCAGAGGATACGCACACTGCTGAGGTCGGTAAGAAAGAATTGGGATGTAATATATATAGCGTGTTAGATATTGTATGGCATGTTTTCTGGATAATATACGTCGCGAGTGCCAAAATCACGAACTCTTTTGTTTTGGAAGCGTTTGTACCCAGATCTCTCTAGCGATATTGATACTGCCACAGAGAACCCGGAGTCATCTAATAGCCGTCGCCTACTAGCGGAGCTTGCTTTCGAGGTTCGTGCTAGTCTTCCGTGCGTTGACTGCGTCCGCGTACTAAACTACTAATGTCCCGTGGCAAGATCAAGATGTCTATGCCAAACAATTTAAAGCACTTCGTATCCTAATTCACTCGTATAACGGTCATTCACACATTAACATTGAGTGGGACCAAGGTGTCACATCCTTTATACACGGATAAAATACCAGCGTCTCTTTTCTCCTCCTCTCTCTCTTTTTCACCAAAAGAAAGCCAAAATGTCGCGCAGCCGAGGGTCTAGAACCTAGAGCAGGCTGAGAGAGACAGAAAGAAGCTTTTCTCCTCCGTGGAAACCCTAGATCATCGCCGCTGATATTTTTCCTTCCGGTGCCCAGCCCCAATCTGTTGCTACGGCAACTGATCTCTAGATCAGGTCAGTTCAAGGTCTATCTTCCCTTCACAAGCACTCTCTTTGTATATTTATAGTTCGAGTGATGCGATGAATGTGTGATTTTATTTCTCGGTTGTAGTCGGAGCATATTAAGGTAATTAGGGGTGATGATTGAGAATTTTCAGGTTATTTAGGGTCAACGAATTGGGGCTAAGAAGATTAGGATTTTTCAGGTTATTTAAGGTAACAGTGAATGGTGATTTGATGGATCCTTTTACTACTAAGGTCAACCTATTTTAGCAGAATTTAATTTCACCTTATTCAGGGGAAAAACAGGAAAACAAATAACCATTTGTAGTTAGTAACTAGAAGATCTTTGATTGCAGGGGTAGGTATATTTTCCAAATGGGAATGTCTTCAGGCGCTAATTTCAACAACCAGCCACCGCCAGCCATGCTCCCTCCTCGTCAGCTCCACCCGAGGTCCTCTGGGCTCCACACGTCACTCTCTCTTGCCTCGTCAGAGGCTGTCGGGTCACCTGAAATGCAGGAGCCAGGGTCAAACTCAGACATGGGCCATGACTCAGCTACCGAGAGTGCCAGTTCACGTGATACCTGGCCGGTTGAGACCACAAATCATAGCAACTCCCTTCCAAAGAAAGCTGAGAAGGAGAAGGAGGTCGTGGTTATGAATGGAGGTGGTGTTGTGGCACCTGAGTTACAGGTAAAGTTGTTTTTCTCTTTTTCATATCTACGGAAAGTTCGTACTGTTGTATATTTGACCAAAATTTTAATTCCTGTATAAGCTTTGACTATGCGCAATTTTTATAGTACTAGGGAGATTTTATTTTGGTAATAACTAGATAAGCATAAGATTCTCATGCTTAAAGAACTTTGATCGTGGTCCTATTAGCGCCTCATATTTGCATACCTCTGGGATATACCAGTTAATTGCACTTGTAGTCAAATACTCTTGTTTTGTACATGACACCATCTGTGCAGATATATTTGATGTGCAATATAATTTTACACAATTAAATCATTGTATAGGACACACTTTTGTGTAAAACTAAAGGAGCAATGACTTGAGAATGATTCTATAAGGCCAGATGTCTATAAAATCATAATTAGATAAGGAAAAAATTCACCGAATTAAATAGTTAGTGGTATTGGGAGGTATTCAAATTGATGAAGTTTTCTAAATGAAATTTAGTTCCATCCTTACTGATGGTACTGAACAAGCTCTCGGGGAATAATCTCAAGTTTCTATCCTTTTTTCTGCATTTGGATGTCCAAGATCTTAGTGGTGCAAATTCGATTTGTGCAAGTCCACACCTGATTATGATCTATTAGCAACCTTAATTTCAGGTGATCCGACGAATCTCAACTACTGATCGGCTGTCCCTGCGTGAGGTTGCACGGGAGAGGGTTGACTTCATAGCAGAGCGCATGAAGGTGATGTCAGAGGAGCTTTTAGAAGACCTGAAGAACGAACTAAGAGTAATCCTCGAGGGCACAGGCGGGTCCCACCAGATCGAGGAATTTATGGGCCTGCAGAAGCTGGTGCAGTCCAGGGTTGACCTGACAGCTAGTGCACTTTCCATGGCGCATCGGGTCCAGCTTGAGGTGCTTGTAGCAATCAAGACTGGGATCCAGGCATTTTTGCACCGCAGTGTGACTATACCCCCGAACCGGCTTGTGGAGATCTTCTTTTACAAGAGGTGCAGGAATATTGCATGCCAGAGCCCTCTCCCTGCAGAGGAGTGCCGGTCAGTCTTACATTCAAACTAATATTGCTATTTTTACCTTCTGATTTTTACTAAAAATATGAAATATACAAGGCTATATCCATTCTGAAGAGTAGAGAAGTTAGAATTGTTGAGATGTTTGGAGAATGGATATCCTGGTTCAGCTGTTTTGTGCCTGTGTTGATAATAAGTTAACTGTTTCTAAACCAATAGTGGTGTCACGTAGTGCTCTTGTTTCAGTCTGCCTATTGAATTTGCAAGACGTGAATTTCTAAGCAGCGAATTCTTATTTGTTTTAAATTTTAATCTTAAATATGGGTGAGTCGAATTATGGCATGCTCTGACAGTTATATAAAGCCTTCAACAGTTATATACACTAATGAGATTAGTTGGGCTTCATGTATTTTGTATAGTTTTGGCCAGAGATATGATCACTGGTACCGATTCAAATGACTATATTATCTTATCTGCATGCAGGTGCGAAACATGCACAACTAGGAAAGGGTTTTGCAACTTGTGCATGTGTGTGATCTGCAACAAATTTGATTTTGAGGTGAACACATGCCGCTGGATTGGGTGTGACTTCTGCTCACACTGGACCCACACTGACTGTGCCATCCGTGTGAACCAGATTGGGCCTGGCCAGGTCAAGTCCGGCCTGGGTCAAGCTGAGATGCTTTTTCGTTGCCAAGCTTGCCAGCGTGCATCAGAGCTGCTTGGCTGGGTTAGGGATGTATTCCAGCAGTGTGCCCCTGGGTGGGACCGGGATGCTCTGATCAAGGAGCTTGATTTTGTTTGCAAGATCTTTCGTATGAGTGAGGATCCAAGAGGGAGGAAGCTGTTTTTTAAGTGCGGGAATTTGATAGAGCAGATGAGGAGTGGAGTGGCCGAGACAGTGGCTTGTCGGATGCTGTTACAGTGTCTCCAAGGTACTTCTTGGTGGTTTGTTTGCATCCTTTTATTGGTTTAGGTTCTTTTCATTTGAATGGGATTGGAGAAGTATTTATGTCTATCTGATTGGTTTTTTTTTATCGACCTCATGAAGGACTTCTTTGGAAACCAGTGCCAGATAACAAGTACACGGTTGGTTTGGACCCCACCCAATATCTGACTGTAGTCGTAGTAACACCCATCTGCATCTGTTACCCAAGAATTTTTGTTATTTGTGCATAGAATTTAATCTCGAGACAAGTATAAGTCAAGCAAAAGAAAGAATAAAATAAAAAAATGGAGATTGAATTGCCAAATAAAGGTTAATGGAAACCACCTCTTAATTGGCTCCCAACCGTATCATCTGATTCCACTGTTTATGTTGTTTCCTGCTCAATATAGTTGGCTTTTCTTTAAAAAGAAAAGAAAGAGCAATCAATTGAAAGATTGGCATTATTGCTGTGTTAAGTAAATCTACTGCAAATGAATAGTCATTAGTTAAGATTACAGATACAAGCAAACAAAAAGGAAAATGAAAAAAACAAGAGGTTTTCAGCAACTAAAATAAAATCATCTTAATATATCTTATTATAGCATGGTCATTCTTCAGCTTGGTTCATGGGTTCTCTGATCAATTTCACAGTTCGTGTTGTTCAAAGAGTGCTTTGATTCAACATGAGAAATGGTGAGTGGTACCCTTTTAGCCTTTCTTCACTAAAGTTATCTACAATCTTTGTTTCTACAGAGCTGGAGATTGAGTCTCCATTAAAGGGAGGGGAGGGGGACGATGGAGGTCGTCTAATAACACCGCAGGAAGCGTGCAGCAAGATAGCGGAGGTGGTACAGGAGGCAGTGCGAAAGATGGAGACAGTTGGGGAGGAGAAGTTGCGGGCCTACAAGCGGGCCCGCATGGCAGTGGAGGCATGTGAGCGGGAGATGGAGGAGAAGGCGCGTGAGGTGGCGCAACTGCAGGCTGAGCACCAGCGCCAGCACCTGCAGGTTGAGGAGCTTGAGAGTATCGTCCGCCTTAAGCAGGCTGAGGCTGAGATGTTCCAGCTCAAGGCTAATGAGGCTCGTCAGGTAAACTTGTGGATTTGGTGTGATTTTTTTTATTATGTACCTTTGGATGCTTTGTGTTAAGGCGGTACAGCACCTGACTGGTGTTTCACTCGTCCAGTACAAAGATTTGGGTTTTGTTTTACTTAGATGTTTGAGAGAAGCCAATAGCTATGCTGAGATTAAAAAAGAAGAAGAAAAAACTGAAGACAGTTGAATTTCCTTGGTAATGAAGAGATTGAACTGAGATTATGTGATGTTAATTTTTTGCACTGACCTTAAATTACTGCAAGGGTGCTTCTGTTGTTTTCAAACGACTGTCTGTTCTGTTCTCTCTTTTATTTTAACCTTCGATTTTAGAGGGAGGGGTTGTGGATAGCTAGACCTGAATGCTGAGATAAGTTTTCAAGCACAAGTAAAAAGGGAAATCATATAATTCCAACCAACATTTCGATTATGGTGTGTTTTCCAACATACCACATTTAACCACATTGTAAGCTAGTGCCTGTATAGTTTTACACGTCGTCAATAAATAATTCAGACTTTAGCAGCTTTGGTTTGAACTGTGAACTTGATCTAATTAATTGTGGTCAAGTGTGCCTCTTGGTCTATAGCGGATGAATGTATCTTTTATTTCAACACCTTCATAATTGCAGGAGGCAGAGAGACTCCAGAGCATAGCAATGGCAAAATCAGAAAAGGCAGAGCAGGACTATGCAAGCTTGTATCTGAAACGCCGCCTTGAGGAAGCTGAGGCTGAGAAGCAATACCTCTTTGAGAAAATCAAGCTTCAGGATGGCCAGAAGGGCCCATCTGGCTCCTCAGGGACTCCTCCAGTAGTTGCCCCGACTGGTGGTACCGCGAGCAGTACCGGTGAACACTCACAGATGCTCATGCTGTCCAAGATTCAGGATTTGTTGAAGAACGTCAGGAGCATTTCCACAACCAAGTCTGACGGGTCTCAGTTGAAATAGTATGTATTAATTATGCGTTGTAGAGGTTAGCTGATGTTGTAAGTTTGACGGGTTACTATTATGTTGTAAAATGTTTGGCTAAACAGTTGTGCCGATAAGTTGTTGTGTTTAAAATCTGCTGCCTCTATTTGTTATGTATAGCTTAGATGTTTCGGTTGTAGACTCTGTTGAGAAGGCAAAGATGCCTCATTTGAGATCAAACTTTAGTTTTGAATATGTTTGATTATATGTTATGTGAGTCACTGAGATTTACAACAGTATGTATGTTATGCAACTAAATCGTTAACATCAGTAGAGTATGAAGGAGTGCAGATCAAACTGGCTTTCCCTTGCCGTCTTGTATGTTTCTTATTGAACGAACATTGGGAACAGAAATCAAGATGGATAAAATCCAGTCAAATACTACTCAAATGTGAACTGAAGTGAGGATAAGTGATCAACCGATAAAGGTAGGTAGGTACCTTATCCTTAATGAACCCACAAACTGGAGGAGTACACGTTTTCAAAGTTGCAATGCTCGGAAGTCTTTCCATCACGCATTTCAAGGTATTGATTTACATGATGATAAAGGCGTAAAGGACAGCAGGCTGGACCATACAAACTCTCATCTTCCAAACAAAAGCAAAACTAACAAACAAGACTTCAAGTGACGTTTTCTTTTACTCAAAATAAACAATGTATTGTTTATTTGTATGTGTTTTCAATCACACACATAAACGATATATGAAATTTGTCCTTTTTTAAAACAAAAATAGTTATTCCAACAATTTAAAAAATAAATGATTCAGTTTTATTTACTTTTGACAGTCGACCAACTAATTACATTGCGCTATATTAATATGAGGAGGCTTCAAATGCCTTTATTTTTTGTGTCTTCACTATGTCTTCATTTTAAAAACGTTAATAAATTAAAATTAAAATTATAAATGTCAAAATAAAACCGTTAAATGTGATCTATGTTATTTTCTCTACGTGCTCATAAAAAAAATTATCATATTTCGATTTTGTTTTTATGTAAATCAATCATTTTAAAAATCAAGGTCTAGAAATTATTCACATTAGTACGTTTTAACAAGCTCTTGATGACAACAAAAACATAGTTGAAATGTCACAATTTTTACACGTGAATAGATAAAATAATGTAGATCATATCCAACGGATTTTATTTTGACTTTTAAGTTTTAAATTTTGAGTTACTAAAGTTCTTAAAAATGGAGACATGATGGAAGCACAAAAATTGATGGTATTTGAACGCTTCTCATTTAATATATAGTCTATCTAAATGATTTTTTATTTCAATATGTTTTGATGTCAATTGCGATGGATTTTAATAGATCGGTTATCAACGGTGATGATTTTAACACAATTATTATTTTTTATTAACACAACAGTTTTCAAAATTTTAAGTGTACAGACAACTTTGTTCTTACTTTATTGTTTTTATAGCTTGCCTTATTTGATTCTGCATTCAACACTTTCTTTATTTTAATGATTATGATTCACTTTGTTTCCAAAATCAAAACATATATTCATTTTCTTTCTTAAAAAACGGAACACAAAAATTAAAACTCACAATTAACGAGATGGAAAATCAATTTACCAATTGACAAAAAGAAAACTTACAATTAAATTAACAGATAATAAATTGTAGATTTTATTAATTGAAATGATCAGATAAGTATTTAGTTAAACTATATAATATACAATTAACAAAAAATATTGTCAACATAATTTTTAATTAATTGAGTAACATAATTAAAAGTAAACTCATAGGAAAAAAAATAAACTCCCACTTCCGTTTTTTCCCAACATCTGATCTCTTCGCTGGATGAAAAATCACTGGAGCAAAAAAAAAAATAAACTCAATGGAAAATGAGAAAGAGTATGCAGAATCTTGTTAATAATACCAAAATTCCAAACAATAATTTATAGTGACAATAATACCTTACTGCAACAGGATTGTTAAAGTAAGTACCAACAATAATGATCCCCTTCTCACTGTTCATTAAATCAAGCACTTATTTGATAGAGCAAAATCAAGCCTTTATTATTTTCATTTGCTAGAACTACTATTTTTCTTTTTTTTTAAGAAAAACAAGGATCTAATTTAAGTCCTTCTTTGGTCTATTTATTAAATTTATTAAATTGTGATTAGTCTAGAATAATTTTAAAATACATAAATATAAAAATTAAAATAATAACTTCAAAATACATTTCAACAGTACAATAATAATTGATCAAACACAATACTAAAAATAATTAAACAAAACAAAATTTCAAAGTACAAGAAATTTTAATTGAACAAAACACAAGACAAACTTTTAAGTTAAGTTACTATTATAACGTCAAACATAACTATCCCAACATTCTAACAACTTTTCCATACATTTGTCAAACACCTGTGTCTTAAAATTTTTATTCCCATATTAAATGTTTCCGTTTTTACAAAATTTGCATGTTGTGAACGGATAAGTTATGTTAATTTGTCCGGCAATCAAGGTGATGCTTTGGTGACGTCACGTTACCAATAGCAGCTCTCCAGTCACAGAAACAGGATGGTTCCATTGCCTCAATTTCATGTACTTGCTTTATTTGTATTACAATTAATGGAGGCATGCATATTGTTGTGGCGAAAGGAGAGGTGAAGGCAGAAAAAGATGAAAATCTTCTCCAATCTCCAGCAGTAGCACTAATGCACTATCCTCCTTCCTCCTCCTCCACTAGCCACCAAAACAAGCAAATGATCGATGTCTCCATTCACCATTTGGCGTGTGGGGTAAAATGATGTCTCCTTTTTGTTTCCACTACCAAAGAGTTTCATACTACGCTAGCTGCTATCTGCTAGATTCTCATTCCTTTTATTTATTTTTAATAAACTATGCCATGCTCAATGATTAGATTAGATTAGATTAGATTAGATGGAGCTCTTTTTAATTAGAACATAAGATAAGGGGGAGAAGTTTTATCACAAGCTTTTCAATTTTGCCTTTAGAAATGTTGTATCCGAGTTTCGAAATAAAACAAAGTCGAAACAAAGCAAACGAAATTATAAATGTTACAGATAAATTAAAATTGAGTAATTAAGGAATGGGTGCCGCGTGTCCCGGCTTTTAACAAATGGTTGCGGCCATGCTGCATATGCACAGAGAAGTGTCACCATTTCTATTGGAATCATCTTAATTTCCTCAATTTTTATTATTATTTTTATATGTTATCATTTCTCAAATGAAGAAGCGAATATAATTCCGTATCAACTCTTGCAAAATGCTCAATACTCCTTCCTTTATCTTTCTTTTGATGTCTGAATTTCTTGTCGGTTTAAAGCCAACTGTTAATAAATCTAGCAAAAAGTTGAAAACCTAAGAAAACTTATAATCGTTAATTTGATGTAAGGCATGGAATGAATGGAATGAATAGTCTCTACTTACCTTTTTATTTTATGGTGAAAAAGTAATTATAAGTATTTCTTTACTGTATAATTATTTAAAAAAAAAATATTTTCCATGCCCTAAGCAAATATATTTATTTATATTTGGACAATTAATACAAGTACATATAATGAGAGTGTGAATTAAGAAGATACATTTTTATTAAGTGTAGATCACAAAGTATAATAAAATTTCAAAGTACTGAATTCAGCAAATATTAGGAATATATTTGAGTTTCGTTGGAGAAAAAAAAGAATTGAATTTTTTAATCGAGATAGTGACTATTAAATACAATACAATATAAAAACAATGTACCAAAATTGTATGAAATGATAGTACAATATATAGTCATTCACATATTGAATAAGGTGGAGCCACACAATGAGTGCGAAAAAGAAAAGATCTGAGCTGCATATAATATCAAACACAAATATTAATACTTTACAATACCAATTCTTTGACTTTATCACCGTGAAGACCTGAGCTGCATTTCCATGCATGAAGTCTTACATAGTACAAATTTTAATCTTAGATGTTCTAGTTTCAATAAAGGATTGTAAAAAATTAGAATTTTATAATTGTTCCTTATTCTCATGTTTGATTGTGGTCTAAAGGTGGCTTAAAGGTTTTAGGCCACTGTATTCCACCAAACATGATTAAACTAATTGGTCTAACATGGAATAGCCTAAAGGTAGGCCGGCCTAAACGGGC
>JAJGRW010002152.1:0-24076 GCA_025461045.1 Carex parvula | reverse complement strand
TAATTGTAACTTTTTGTAAATGGAAAAATATTTAATATTGGATAGAGTATAGAATAATTTTCATCTTGTGATTGGAACGAGATCACCTGCCCCCCGGGGGGCAGGAAATTCCTACCCCTAGAGTCACTGTCGGGTGGGGCCGAGATCACTTTTAACATTTAAATTTCTGCCTCTAGAGTCACCTCGGACCCACCGGCTGTGACTGTAAAGGTAGGAATTTCCTGCCCCCAGGGGGGCAGGAGATTCGGTCTCCTTGTGATTATGATAGTAAACTTATAATGTCTAACTTTTGGTGCCTGCGTGTACATTCCTATCCTATATGTGAGATGTTGGATTGCTTGAACTTTTCTTTTTAGTTTTTGCATTTTGTATGACTTTTAAGTTTCATGATAAATGAAACGGCCACGGCCTTTTAAAAAAAAACTTATAATGTCAATTATATCTGTTCTAACATATCAAAATAAAAAAAAATAAAAGAATAAACACATATCATAATTTTGATGTTTTGAAGGCTTAATCACAAGTTACGGTAAATTTGAACCAAATCTGGTATTTTTAAAACCTGAATTTGAATGTTTGGAAGGCTTAATCAAAAGTTACGGTAAATCTGAACCAAGTATAGTATATTTAAACAATTTGGTGTTTTGGAGGGTTAGTTTTGAATTTTTGAATAAATGAGGACTGGTTTGAATTTTTTTTCTGATGATATGAATAAAAATTTCGGTTCTACAACTCGTGTGGTTTCTTTCCTACTTTATCTGTATATGCAGAAAGTTCATATTTGTTCAAAAAATTATTGTAGCGGTCTCTCCAAAATTATAAAAATTTGTCTCGTAGCAAATTCTGAAAGAAATCGAGTAATATTATTCATTTTAATTTTGTAAATGAGTAAGACGGTCAAGTTCTCTCTTTAATTGTCATTATATCGGTAGGGACTTCAATTAGATAGGCAGGATAATTATATGTCTGGAATTAACTATGAGTAAAATATTATCAGGTAAAACTGAAGTGAAAAAAAAAAAACGTAGTTCGTGATTTGTTCTGGATCGATTTGAAAAAAATAAATTAAAATATAGCTCATTTGATATTTGTTTGGAACTGAAAATGAATTGGTTCGCTCTGACTTGATCTCCCATGTGATGAGTTCCGACTTTGACTCAAGACCCGTTACCGAACTGATCTTACTCAACTCATCATTGATTGATTATTATTTAATTTAATCTCATACGTTGATATAGTGTTGTGCTCTCGGGTACCTCGGGCCGGGCAGCAAAACCCGGGACGGGTAGCGGGCACAACGGATATGGGTACAACGGGCACGGGTAGACGGGTTTTTTTTTTTTTAAAGTTTGCCCTGCCCGTCTCGGATTCCCGGATAGACGTTTTTTTTTTTTTTTTTTTTTCTGTTTTCTATTTTTTTTCTGTTTTGTTTTCGGGTAAACGGGTGCGGGTACATCCGGGGCGGGTTCAGGTACACGTGTATTCGGGTTCGATACGGCGAGTACGGGTGAGCCCGGATATTTTCCAAAAATGGATGACCATTCCGTTTGAAACCCGTACCCGTTTATCCGGATATACCCGTGCTCGGGTACGAGTACCCCGGGCACCGGGCACGGGCGGACCGGATTCGGGCAGCCCTTGGCGGGTTGTGTCAAACCACTACGTTGATAGCTAGGGTTATACAGAATTACACTTCTCAGACCCCACCGCCCCTAAATATAATTGAAACAGACGTCCAGGATTGTTCTTTTAACTTGGCACAAATCTCGAAGCACAAATAATACTGGTTCCTACGCTATCCTGAATAGGCACCGGCTGTTTTCCTTAAAAAAAAAAAAAAAATACGCACCGACTGAGAGTAAATATGGGCCGTCGTTTCAATTGTCTTGAGTCAGGTACCACCGTACCAGGGAGGATACGAATCCCCAATCCGTACCGTCCTGCCTCTCTGCTCACTCTCCCGCTGAGGCGCGGGTCCTTCTCTCTCGCAGATCCTCCCCACGGGCCGCGGTTCCTCCTCCTCCTCCTCCTCTCTCTCTCTCTCATTTCAATCCGCGGCCTCCCTTCTCTCTCTCATCCACAAGTCCAGATCGCTACCCGGTGGCCTCTTTCTCATCTCCGACCACCCAAATCAGAATAACCAAAACCTAAACTCTACCCTTCACCAATATCAAAAGTATGTGTAGGATCTGATTATTCATCGTTGCAGTTGCTGTCTCTACCCTTTTCATTTGAAAGAAGGTAACAAAGCTTCTCTCCAATTTGCTTTTCAATTGGAATACTATTTACTACTATTTAATTAATTTAACAATTTATTAAATTTCATAGTGCATCAATCTACTAGGAAAATGTTTCTTATGCTTATTTTGAAAAAAAGAACATTTTTATAATGTTGATTGTTAACATAGAATATTTAGTGAGTTAATATTGTTTATCATGTGTGATTACTTGGTAGTGGGTTTTTAGATTTCAGTTGAATAAGACTTGTGCGTACAATTTTATGCATGCATTGTGATTTAGATTAGAAATGTTCTGTGCAATTGTCTCGTAAATTTACAGTTAACTTTCTTGAGTTCTTTGTATTTTCCTTTAATTTTTTCTTATATTTGATTGCATAGGTTAATGGTAGGATGCTGAAAAAGTTCGTGACGTATCATCTTTGTTAGATTCCACTAATTAACATATCAGATTTTCTACAAGAAGCATTGTCCTTCCTAAACCTCCATGTCAGCTACACAGAATCCTGTTGATAAAGTAGAAACCATATGTTGTACAAGACCAATGGAAAAATTGACAGTATCACATATGTTTAAGATTATGGGGTACTCCTTAGATAAGGATATTGGCAAAGGGAATGTTATTCAGTCAACTATTTTCGCTGTTGCTGGGTATGATTGGAGTATCCAGTATTACCCGAATGGTTGCAATCAGGCAGAAGTTGATGACATATCGATATATCTTAACCTCAAAAGCAAATCAGAATCTGTAAAGGCACAAGCTAATTTTACTATCCTAGACCAAAGTGGATGTGCTTTGCCCTTAAGCAAATCGACCGGTATTAATAATTTTGAAAACTTGAATCTAGGTTGGGGCTTTAAATCATTCTGTAAAAGAGGAGAGTTCGAGTCAAATATCAAGGATGATTGTTTTGTAATTAAAAGTGTCGTTACTGTTTTTAAAGTTTTTCCGGTGGAACCATCTGCAAAAATTGTTGTTCCGCCTAGTAACATACAACAACAAGTCAGGCATCTTTTGGAGAATGGAAATGGAGCCGATGTGACATTTGAAGTGGATGGGCAAACGTTTGCTGCTCACAAGTGCATTCTCGCGGTGAGATCTCCAGTCTTTTTGGCACAATTTTTCAATCCCATGAAGGAAAATTAGACACGACAATTAAAATTAATTGAAGAAATGGAAGCTCCAGTATTCAAAACTCTGCTTTATTTCATATATAATGATTCATTTCCTGAATTTGAAGAGACAAAAGAAAGCGACGAGAAACATGACACTAAATTAATGGCTCAACATCTATTGGTTGCGGCCGATAGATATGGTTTGGAGAGATTAAAGATAATATGCGAGGAGATATTGTGTGGTAGTATTGACATTTGGAATGCAGTTTCCTTGTTGTCTTTAGCTGGGAGGCACAATTGCAATCATCTCAAACCAATATGCTTGAAGTTTATAGAATCTTCTGACAGTATTGGAGAGGTAGCAGCAGAAGAGTTTCACCATCTAGTTAAGAATGATCCGTTAATTTTGAAAGAACTACTTGGGAAACGAGGTTAAAAAAAGAAAGTGATAGTTACCTAGTTAGTAGTTATCTTCCCTTGCAGCTTTTAATTTTGTTTTTGTTGAATGTAATTGAATTCTAAAATAGTTGGAAGATTTAGTATTTATAAAAGTAATTGAATAATTTTGCATGTCTTATCTTTTTATTGGAAGCGACTAGTTTTTTATAATTATACTGCGCTTTTGATTATAAAAGGTTGCTTGGTCATGTTTTTATACAATAGCATGTCCTCGGATTTAATCATTCTGTTTGCATATTCATTTTTTACCCTACAAAAAATATTAACGTGAGTTGTCCTTCTTTGAACTTTATTATGTATTTATTATGTTTGTTTAAAAATAAATAAAAAATTAAGCAGAGAGATTGAACATTGCCCATTTTAGAACTTCCAGTAGCACCAACAAGTCAATCCTATTACTCAATTACTTTAATAATAAAATGTGAACTTCTCACATGTCTCAGCCTCTCAGGTACCGACTGGAGTGTGCACTTTACTGAGTATTATCGCAAAGCACGCTTCCCTAATGATCATTATTATTACTGTTAACAGCTTTGACGAGACAGACTTGTTGACATATCGCATGTGGTTGAGTGGGTGTGCATGCACTTCGTCTACGTGCATGTGGTTGAGTGGTGTGAGAGTCTTCGCCAGAGGCTACCAAGTTATGAGGAAGAGCAAAACAAAAGGGGTTGCTTACCTAGTGCTCTAACCATGACTCGCGCGGTAAAATACCTAAAATCGAACATATTTTATTTTTCATAAGTTAAATGTTTTTTAATTTTAGTCCATATTTTTTCATTTGCAGGTGTTGTGGTCTATGAGGGCATGTGCTCATGCTCAGGCATGCTGCTAGTACCGTGGAGGATGCCGGTTTAGAGGGCCGACTAGTAGATATACCGAGGAACGTCAACGAGAATGTTCACTAGCGTGAGATTAAGTCACACGAGAGTTCGGAGACTTTCAATTACTGGATGTACCATTCCGCAGCCCCTACCAGAGGATGGTCACTGGCTGTACCATGAGTTGAAGGAAATACATTAGATATCCAATATATTAAGAATCGTTAGATGTTAACTAGATTAAAAAATAATTGTCAATTTAATTGACAAATTTAAAAGAGATGTATAATATATACGCTTTGTTATTTGAAGAAACTTTTGGATTATTTATTAGATTTGATGATTTAGGATTTTGTGCCTTTGGACACTTGCATAAATCTTAAATGACAAAATTGCCCCCAACTAATGCATGATTGGAACTTTTTATTCTAAAATTTTATTTAATTATCTATTCATCTTTTCTATACGACAAACAACAGTACTATCTGGCATTTATTTCTACCTAACTTTAGGCCTCATTAGGTATTATATGGCCATGTTGTTTTTGAGTTCAGTAAGCTCTATCAAGACATCAAGTATAAAGCAATAATTTGAATTTTGGAATCTGAAAGAGCACAATTATGACGCTTTATTGTTCACTGGAAGTTAAATGGGAACTTGATTAAGGTTTAATGAGAGCTATTTGGAAAACAAATGAATTTGGATTTAGAAACTTAGACCATGCCAACATACTTCTGTTACTTCAGTATGGAAGTGAGTGTTGCTGCAGCAGGTATGGTTATACAATTAATACCATATTCCTATTAGAGATTTGAATAAGCTTTATCATAATTAGAAAAAAAAATGGTTTAACTAATTAAACACTAAACTGATAGAATTTATACTGGATATAGAATTGGAACATCATTGAGGAGTATCTGCCGCCTTTGATTAATAAGTCTGTCCTAAAGGAACTTTTTTTTACTATAAAAAGTAATTTGGTAAATTTTCACTGTTGCAAAGGTATATACCAAGATCTACAAAATTTCATTACAAATTACGTGAGAAATTATTATAATTTATTATTAACGCAGAAAAGTGATGCAAAATAATGTCTCTGCCGAAATAGGAAGAATTTATTATAATTTACTAAGGAGACAAAATAACATATTTCTGAAATGTTTTTCTTTATGAAAATATAAAACAGAAATGAACTTTGAGGTGGCACAATTCATTAAACACAGGATCCAATTAATATCAAAATATAAATTTATACTTCAGTCACAATTGATCATCAGTTTGAAAAATGAGTGAAGCAGAATTGGATGCAGCCGATCGTTCCATCCAGGATCTGAACGCAGTCAATCTTACCGGCTCAAGAGGCTGTTAATTTTCATTCCGTCCATGCCATATTTTAACATTTTTTTGAGATTGATGCTATCGATATAATTTAATAATTTTTAATACTGTTACTAAAAATATCGGCCGAACACTCATATGTATTTGTTACATTTTCTATTGTTTAACCTTTAATCATTTTTGACATGGTTCTCTAAACCAAAACCTGTAGAGAAAAAAAAACTACATCAATGAATTTCTGAATGAAAGCTTGATCTTTATTCCTTACTAAGAAAAAGTACCTTTTCAAAAAAAAAAAATCAGTACTACTAAATGGACGCATATGAGGTAGAACTCCAATCGGGTATCTGTCCAGACGAAATCTCAACTATCCATTAAATTAATCCCAGCCACAAATCAAGAGGGATAAAAAGCATGTTTAATCTTGGCTCTTGATCAGCCACATTTGTTTCATGTTGTCAACGGTGTAAAAGTCCATATTTATTGAAAACTGGACCCGCCATAAACAAAACCGCTTGCCTTTTTACCAAAACACTTCCTTTTTCCTCTGTCGTCCCTTCTTCCCGATAAAAAAGTGATGAAAATTAGAAAACCAAAAACCAGTGTCATTTATGCTACTGATGGTGAAACCAACATATTGTTATTTATACTAGTACAATCATGGGATGCTAATACCCACATGGAATAGGTACATTGGTACAAAAGCTCAAGAAAATAACATAATATAACGTTTCCAGAGATAACAGTATGAAATCGCAAGTAGACTCAACAACTAAACCTGACCCAAGTCGATATTTGCAAAAGATAATCATAGTGGAAACACTAATCATATCTAACAGTTCCTAAGGATACACTAACCTATCTCAGCCTTAACATTCAGTACTAGCATTGAAAATGCATTATCTTCTTCAAAGAAACAAAAAATAATGACAATGCTTATATAGAATTTAAACATTGGTCAATATTCTGCTGCATGGCATCCAACTGCTCCATTATATGCTCAAGCTTCTTGCAACAGATCTCATTGGAAATTCTTGAATTATAATCACACTTCTCAAAGGGGCGGTACTCGCATGTGCCCTTGATTTCCTCACGCAATGTTGTCTGGATTTCCTGCATTGTTCCAATTTCAGTTAAAATAAGGATTATGAACTGACAAGGTTTACGGTTATTTGGTTAATTAGGCACCAACCAGTTTACATCTTTGTGAATTAGCATCTGACATTTCCTATGTTTGCATTTAATAGCCAATTAGAAGAACCAAGACTAAGTGAGGCAGAATTGACTACACTACCCTTGATCATGTTGTATTTACTTGATCAGATTTCTTTATAACCAATTAACAGAAAACAACTTTATATAAATCAGGATTCCTCTGATTTTCATTCATTTTGCAGATTTAGAAAGGAGGACAAGGATTGTTAGTGGTAGGGGCAAAAGTGTCACAACTTAGAAAAACAAATAGTTTCCATCAAAGTTGTGGCAAATATTAATGAATGACTTGGACAAGGATAGTTAGTAGTAGGGGCGAAAGGAGAGCATTAATTTGATCCACAGTAATGCCTCGTCAAAAGATAACTTGAGAGATAAAATTGAACATAGAATAACAATTATAAATTTAAAGAGGTTGGGCATCATTCACATATACCACAAAAGAAATAGCTGGGTACAATTTCCAAAAGATCCGATATATTTTTGGCCATGTTTCCATGTCAGACACCACTCAAGTTATTACAGAAAAATAAAAATAGTATAGATCCAAAACAAACCCCATGAAATAACTGTTACTGATTATAACAGCCAGGTGGATGTGCTGGTACCAGTAGCAAGTGAAGCAATACAAAAGCAAAAATAATAAGAATCACAATAAAAGTCCAAATTGCAGACTGATTCTATCAGAAATTACAGAGTGCTACAATAGGAAATTATTTTGCATTTATATTTTTCACATTTTTTTTAATATATAAGGGATTTTCAGCAAAAATGGGGTTTGAGAAAGGTAATCAAATTTATACCAGCATATACCAGTACCTGCTATTATACTGTTAACATAACCAATTTTATCTCATGTTCCAACCAACCTGGTAAAAATACAAATAAAAAAGAGAGAAAAAGAAGTACCTTAATAGCCATCATGAATTCGCGACAGTGCAAAGCGAGCACCTCAGTTTTTGGGGCACTTGCATTTCCTAATTCATCCATGGCCAAACCCGCAAGCTCTAGCAACCTCACAATTCTCTACATAGCCCAATCAAATGGTAATATATCATTGATTACTCCTCTATTCAGACTTAATCGGGAATTAGTGAGATTAAATCTTACATACCTTCTCTACATAGTGAAGTCGTTGAAGGGAACTTGACTGCCCCTGTGAACCCAAGACCGACATCACCTTATTATAGTGAGAAACACGAGATCTACTTAGTTTGAAATTCCTCCAAGTAATCTCTCAATTGACCCCAAATAATATAGAGGTTTTATTCTGAAATGGAGAAATTGAGAACAAATGAGAGCGAAATTGATGGTTTATTTTCTTTGATCTAATTAGGATGCAGTGTGACACGGAGTAGAGGTAGCGACACGTCGGGTGTTGGTTGCGGGTGGCGCAGCGGGACGCGCGGTCGGGACGCGGCGTGACGAGTCCGTGCAGCGCGAGTCGACTCGGCGCGAGAAGCAGTCAGGTCACAAGGGAGAGCGGGTGCGTCGGATAAACGAGAAAGCAGGAACTGGGAAAAGTTCTTCTCTGGGTCGGGCCCACACAGTTAAATTCATTGCACCTAAGGTAACAAAATACTTCTGTTTAGATCTGGACGGTCCGATCAGAATCCGCACGAATAATTAAAGAGTCCTGTGCATCCCACCTCAGACCGGATTGGCCCGAATTCTGATCAAACGGTAAGGATCTAGAAATAAATATTCTGTTACCGAAGAGGTTTATGACTCCCGCACAGGTGGAGTAAATTTAACCTGGATGCGTAGTATTGTGCTTTGAGATTCGTGCATAACGTATTTGTACGGTTCATATTTCCGATGAAAACACGCAAGAGTTGAGAGATCTCAGAGGATGCGAATTCATTTAACCTGATACGTGGAATTACGCCATCTTAAATTCCCTCTTGCTGTAAATGGGAGAAATAAACATTTAATTCCTATCCAGTAATAAAAAGCTGCACAAATTGTGCTGTAAATGTGTGACAGCAGGATTGATTTGCGCAATATTAAAGTATTTTTGAGATGGTTAAAATAAATTTGTTCGAAAATATTTGATAAATTTGAAGAATATATTTTAGTTTTACTGATTGTATAACTCTAGTGCCCAATTGGTTAAAGAAAACAAAGAAACGAACATTCTGAAAATGTAAACACATTCTAGCAAAATTATTTTGCGGATATCTTTGAGGATTAGTACCAAGTTATAAGGGAGAGTGCTTGAATTCGTATCCCCTGAGTACTGCAGAGATACTCTTGATAGCTACTATCAAATTTAATAAAAAAAAAATACTAAGGTAAATTAGTGAAGCCTGACTGTTTTTTTAAATTGACACGAATCTTGAAGGGATCCCTACAGTCTAAATAGGCACAGAATTGAGTTTGATCCGGATAAGAGTAAACTTGAGCCGTAAAGTTGTAGGGCCCACAATGCGGTACCACAGAGGATACCGATCCGAATGCTTTGGGTACCGGATGAATGATCACAGGGGCAGCATCTACACCTTTTTTTATTTTATTTTTTCGCAGTCAGGATCCAAACATTGGCTGCCCGATATCAATTAACGAAAACTAAACTGAGAGGATGAGAACTAGAAAGGACACTTGCATAAATCTTAAATGACAAAATTGCTCCCAAATAATGAATGATTGAGATACTTTATTTTGATAGTTTATTTAATTATCTATTTATCTTTTCTATCCAACAGACAACACTACAACAGTAATATCTGGCATTTATTTCTACCTAATTTTAGGCTTCATTAGGTATTGTATGGTCATGTTGTCCCGGAGATCAGTAAGCTCTATCAAAGTATAAAGCAATAATTTCAAATTTTTGAATCCAAATTTGGAATCTGAAATAGTATCTAATTAAAGACGACCGTTGATTAGTATCACTAACATGGTGAATTGTGATGCTTTATTGCTCACTGAAATTTAAATGGGCAATTGATTAAGTTTTAATGAGAGGTATTTGGAAAACACATGAATTTGGAATTTGAAACTGAGACCATGCTATACTTCTGTACCAGTATGGAAGTGCTGCTGCAGCAGGTACAATTATACAATTAATACCATTACATTTACTGGTAATTGCATGCTTAATGATCTCTCAGAATAGAAGTACCATAAAAAGTTCCTATTAGAGATTTGAATAAGCTTAATCATAATTAGAAAAATATTTAACAAATCAAACACCAAATTGATAGAATTGCAACAGCATTGAGGAGTATCTGCTGCCTTTGATTAAATGTGTGCTGAAGTTGTGACAATAAGGAAACCAAAATACTGAAAAGAATACCATCCTACCAAAGAAAAGAGGAATTACTATAAATAGTAACGTTTTGGATAAACACTAGATCAGACTGGAAAAAATTTGGTTGTAAGCCCTAAATTTTGGTATTTTTTTCTCTATCGCAAAGGTATGTACCAAGATCTACAACATTTCATTACAAATTACGCATGAAATTAACCACATTTGTCAGTTTTTTTTTGAAATTACTATAAATAGTAACGTTTTGGATAAACACTAGATCAGACTGGAAAAAATTTGGTTGTAAGCCCTAAATTTTGGTATTTTTTCTCTATCGCAAAGGTATGTACCAAGATCTACAAAATTTCATTACAAATTACGCATGAAATTAACCACATTTGTCAGTTTTTTTTTTAAATCCTGCCAGAAGCTGCCCACATTTGTCAGTTGTACAGCAAACTGTTGAAATTAAAATCCCTTCCAATTTATTACAAGTAAATTAAATAGGAAAAGAGAAAAGACAATATTTGACAAGTATTTGCAACAAATAGCCTTTCTCTAACAACACTGCGGATAGACGGTCACGACGCGGCGCCTAGGAGGAGAGCATACAGCCATCAAAACAAGTGCAATTACAAGTGCTACCAATAGACCCAAAATGTTGAATCCTCCTCCTTCATCATCTTCTTGAGAGCAGCATAATTTCCCCATGATTTACTTCAGGATTTTGGGAAAAATTGGGGGGCAATTAGGGAGAGAATGGTGTGACAGAGGTTTGGATTGGTTTTGGAATCCTTTTGGAATGAAGCCATGTGCTTTATGGTAGTTTGGTGGTGACAGTGGTTGAGAGATCACTATCAGTCCACTCCATGCTGGATCCTCTGTTATTTCACTTCCATTGTAAATTTTGCAATTTTTATTTGGTCAGCAAAGAAAATATAAATGGGACAAACAAGGCTTCAAGTAGTGATTATTATGGATTGATATACTAAATTTAAAACCGCTCATTATTATTTGATTTCCTATGATTTATGAGATTAACTATAACCATTATTTGTTAACTTATATAAAATTAAACAATAGAAAAAAATGAAAAGATAAAATCTCATGTTTTTTAAGTTTACGCATTAAATGCTTAGTCAACTTCTTGATTTCATTTGACGCTATTCATTGATCAACAAATCATTCTACGTATTTGCAATCATGACAACATAACAGATGATATGGACTGCTTGTATTATCTATTTGTTTTTGTGTACTATGCTAATTTTTTTTTCTGTCTTTAATTTAAGTGGACTCCACCACAAACTAACAAACATGGCAAAGGTCGCCACTAGCACGCATACTCTTAACTCAGGTTCTCTATGGCAGAGGCGGTGTGGTAAACTATGTGTTTCTGAATTCTGACTATCTGTACTGTAATGGAAATATCCACAATGCAGCAATCTGCTACACAATTCGCTGTAATTGTTGATAACACAGAGATTATATGACAGAACCGACACCGACTTTATACGGCTAATAATTGTAGTGAGTGGCTGGCTGGCTGCTATTGATGCAAACTCCATAGACAGATGTAGACATTCTATGTTTCAAGGTACTTTATGTTATGAAAACATGAAAGAGGTGTTTACTGTAAATTGAGAACGGAACTAAACTTGATCAACTGAAATTAAATGATCGAATTCAAATGAGTCAAACTTTTAAATTGGTTTGAATTTAATGGAGGTGTTTGGTTGAACTTTTAAGGTCTAATTGAGGTCTAAGTTATTCATATTTTATTGAAGTCAAAATTTAAGTCATGATTTTATTTATTTCTTATTCGTGTCGGCTGGTATAAATAAACCAAATAAGATTGTTTAGGCTCGTTTCATTGCGATAAACTGTAATTACAAATTAACAGTTACATCTAGCTTTTTATGCCAAGGAGCACTTGCCAGGAAGTCAGTGTTGTATCTCCTCTTGCACAGAGCCATTCTCTTCACCTGTTATTTGAGGATTAAGTGAACACGTTGGTGGCATAACATTTTCGCCAAGCACATCACCAGGATACAGTTGGAGCTCGACCGGGTACAGCCTGACTTCGTCTAGGTACAACCCGTCTTCGTCTAGGTACAACTAGACTTCGCCCGGGTACAATCCAACATCCCTAACATACAACCCGGACTAATTATAATATTGATTTTCTTCTAATATCTTAGAAGTAAAATTGCTAAAAAGGTTCAGAGTAATTATGTATCGAAGCTCATTAATTTTCTCTTTATTATTTAGAAGAAAGTTTTGCCTGTTTGTATATGAAGAAAGATGTATTTAAAATGTTTCACAATAGTAATTCATCAATTTTGTTCTTCTTATCACGTTTATTGACTTTCTCAACTGATTTTTACATCATTAAAATTAAATGATAAGTCATATATTTTTATGAACTTTTTAAATAATAAGCATGAATGCCAACATTTTGATGATGGTGATTTATTTTTTGTCAGCTTAATTCCAACACGGAAGAGCCCCTCTTCTGGCCTTTTTTACTATGAGTCATACAAAACCCCTAATCTCGATAAATTTCTGTCCGTATCACCTCGTAGAAATATACTTCACACGGATAAACCAGTTAAATCTGGTCTGGATCGAATTAGAGTGAGACTACATCAGAAAAGCAATGGGTTCAAAGGCATATCAGAATGTGAAAGTGTTGGGTTTAGTTTATGTCATTTTCAGTTTTTATTCTAAATTGGAGATGAATGTAATGCCATTTCTTGTACTTGTTGTTGGGTTAGTTATGTCATTTTTTTACTTTCTTTATGGTTAATACGAATTGATGTTTGTTTATGTTTGGTATAAACTGCTCTGTGTACTTTGTTGTTTGAGAAAAGTTTGGTATGTACCACCAGGCTGATGGCAGTGTTGGTATGTACCAATTGAAATTTTGAATTTTAATTTTTTACAAAGTCATGTCCTCTTGCTGTTGCTTGGTCATAATGTGTTTTGATTTTGGAACTTATATTTGATATTTATGTTATTAGTTTATATTTCTAAACATGTATATCTGGTACATTATTTATTTTATTGTTTTGAAAATGAGCCGATGCAAAAATTTCTCTACTTTTATTTGATATTTACTTAGTGTTATTAACATGATTCCAGTACAACTGATAATACCATGCAACTATTGAGTGCTACATCAGAAAAAAGTGTAAATCTTGAAATATTGCTACTGGATGATTAGTATCTGAAATGGTACCAACTATTAATAAAGTGATGCCAAATTCAGAGTAAATATTGGCACCAACAAAGGAAGCAGCTTTATCAAACTTTGACAATTGCATATATGCCCTGACAGCTCAAATTAAAACATCAATGCCATAATTAAAACACCCAATTTCACATCAATGCCATAATAAAAAGAGATTGTTTTGATTTCAAACTCTTTAATCAACCATTATTCTTACAAAAGATAAGTATCTGAATCTCAACATAACTAAAGAAATTTACAATTAAAAAACCCCTAAATTACTAGTTTCCAACTTTCTGCTGTGGCGTCACCTGTCGATGAGTTGTCAGCTGTCATTGTTACTGGATCTGAAATGAGAGAGAGAGAGAGAGAGAGAGAAAGACTGAGATTAACATAACTTTAGAGAAGCAATAAAAATAATGATTATAGAGCAAAATTAGGGTTACCAGAGGAACAATAAAATTGAAAAAAAAAAAGATTATAGAGCAACAAACAGCTATTTGTTTTAGCATTTACAAATGATTATCCTGCCAATGTTACCAGACCTTCACTGGAGAGAGACATAACAACAACAAAATGTACAATATAAAAGTTACAAATATCATGGCAAAATAATTGCAGTGCTCCAACAACACTAGAGACAATCAGAACAAGCAAATAGAACATACAAGGCTTTTACCGGACCGGATGTTATTGCAAGGACCATTATGAGTACAGATAAAAAGAATTGAATGGAAATTGCATCATTAATGAATGCAGCTTTTATCTTCATTATATTATTTGGCAATTTACTTAATTAGATACAAAGAAAAATGAGAATTTAAATAATACTGACTCAATCAAATTTAGGGCCAATATCAATGCCTTACCATTTAGAAACCATGCTATTTAGAAAATCCAATGCCCTTTAGAAACAAACTGAGCATCAGATTCTTACTTTGTTCAATCATTTCTGACATTTAACATTCTCTAATCTTTTCTTGCCTTGCTCAAATCAAGCTTGTTTAGTGCTTGAAGCAGGCTTGCACTGGTACCCTCTTCTTAGAGGCATCCAGGCTGCTATTTGGTACCAGTAACATGAAGTTGAGGTTATACCTCAAATAATTTCCACAATTGGATTGGGATTTGAAGTTTTACCACAAATAATTTTTAGTATTAATAAAAATAGAGGCTCCAAAATGAGTAATTCAATCTGTACCTCAATATTGATGAAGTGTGATCAGGTCACTGAAGAGAACTAAGAAGACTGCGGCGGGTATTCCGGAGATGTGGGTGAAACTTCTGCTTCGTCTGTGTTCTATTTAATTTTTTTTAAAAGAAAACAATCAGATAGTCATATAATAACAGATAAAAGGTACGGATTCCTCAAATAGACCATGTCTTATCAGTATGACTACCAAGTACTCAGAACTTATAATAGGTAAAAAAAAAAGCTCCATAAGCACCCAAATGTAAAACAAGAATATATGTATATAAATGGTCCGTACCGGATCCTGGTACGGGTCAACAACATAAATATATAAAGCCACCATATGAACAAAAAAAATATAAGAGACAAAAGGTCAACAAGTTAGCACGAAGAAAGCACAAGGAAACACCAATATTTAACAAGCATATTACTGGTACGTGGTAGTGCATTCATAATGAATTTCTCAGCTAACGCATGTACAGAGACTTTACCTGCACTGCGGAGAGGTGGGGCTGTAGTCCTGATTCAACCCCCCAGCGTTGTATGGGCTGAACAAAAAGGTTACAACAATAATTAAGGAAAAATTGATGTACAAACTAAATTGACTAATGGAAAGTTGAACAGTGCAAGCAAAGGAAATATTAATTAGATTCTCTGACCTGGTTGGGTAGTATGTTGGGCTTGGCTGATAATAAGGTGGCGATGTTGGCGAGTATGTCGGTGAAGTTGGACTGCATAAAAAATTTAAAAGAAATTTAATACAAAAAAGAGTACCTGGTAAATTTAACCAGTACTAATGTGAAAACTAAAGTTAGAATTTAGCAGTATGCACCTGTAATTGGGGGAAACTCATGGACTTGGAGATGTGGGCGAGTATGTAGGAGATGTGGGCGAGTATGGAGGTGATGTGGGCGAGTATGCAGGAGATGTCGGTGAGTATGCAGGAGATGTGGGCGAGTATGTAGGAGATGTAGGGGAGGGTGCTGGCGATGTCGGGGAGTACACCGGTGATAATGGTGATGTTGGTGAGTATGTGAGAGGTGTTGGGCTGTAACTAGGGCTTCTGGGGCTATAACTGGGAGAAGTGGGGCTATAGCTTGGAGAATTGGGGCTGTATGAAGGACTTAACATCAGAGAATATGCTGGGCCAGTCCGTGAATAGCCAGGTGAACTAGTGTCTTCCTGTTCCTCATCTGACCTGAAAAATAATTATATCAGAATTAGCGGTTTAATCATCATCCGGCACTGTTCCGAATTAATTCAAAATAAAGGCAACCAATTAACTAAATTAACCCTACAAAAGTGCTTTATTCAAACCATCAGCACCAAGCACAATGCCTTCTAACTAAAAAAAGACCTAGCTTTGACCATGATCACAAAAGGCTAAAAGTTCAATGTATAAATGCATTCCATGACTTCTGTTTTTCAACCCTCTTTAGAGTGTTTGGCCATGTATTATCAGCACTGCAGTATATTACGTTCAACTGTAATCGTAAGATCTTCCATTTCTATCCATGTTTCTTTTTTCCATTGGAGCTTTCGTGTACTTCATTTCCTTCCCTTTCACAATCAGATGCCTCAACAAGCCTTGCTATTGCATTGAGCAAGGACTGTTCAATAGGGGAAAAATAAAGGCAGAGGGGTTCCGACTTAGATTAAATCGAGCAATTAAGTGACTTCCAAAAGACAAAGTTGAGCAATTAATTGGGGGTTTAAGTCAAAAGCACATGTCAGATCAGGTGGATGGCTGGAGATGGCTACAGAGATACGGCAGTGTTGCTTTTCTCAAATTATCTTCTTTAATATTAATCTCCTTTGGTTTGGGATTCTGAATCCTAGTTTGTAAAAAGAAAGGCGGAGTTGTGGGAAGAAATAGTTGAGAGAAGTCTGGAATTGAAATGACATGTTACACGTTACACTTCACTATCAGTAGGTATTTTGACTGGAAGGGGAAGCTACTTCTCCCGAATCTAAAGGGAAGGCTGTGGGCCAACTAGACAGGACGGAAGGATCTTTTGTAGACTGTTTTTGGATTTATTATGAAGTCTAGAAAGAGATCTCTCTAGAGTCTAACAAGGCAGGTCTACCAGGCTCTGTTACCTCTGTATCATGTGCTTTATATATATATATGCTCTCAGAACTGAAGTGTAAGCCTCGCGCTCAAGCCTGTGAACTGGTTTAAAAGTAAATGATAAAAGATTATTAAATGTATCAATTGGTTTCAGAGTTATGTGAAGACATTTTAGGAGCATTCATCTATGCAAAATTGCAAACTGAATCAAGTACGTTGTACTCCCGGCAAAGAGAAAGGGTGAAATCTCATCTATTTTCAACAATTGATTTGTTCGGTCATTACCACAAATTAAATAAGGAAATACCAAAAACCCTATCCCTTGAAAGAAGCAAGTTAATCAAAATGCCTTCAAACAGCCTCTATAACTTAAAAAAAAAGTCAGCCCTTTTAACCTCACATATTCCACAAAAAGGACATGGTCAAAAAATTCTACACAAATAAAAATAATAGTTATCAACCAAATACGTGTAAATCCAATAATCGTTTATACTGCCCCTCTTCAATCTCGGTCTCGTTCACACCATGCAATAGCAAAAGCTCGATAATGCGATCCTCCCAGTCCACACCATCAATGGCACCTTTCCTCTTTCGCTCTGGCTTCTCTCTCTTCCCGCAAACTGGTTCTTCAACAAAATTCACTACTTCCAAACTATGAGAACTCGTCCTTACTTTGTCAATTCGGCATTTAGCAGCCCTGATTCTCTCTCTCCTATGTTCACGCAACTCCAAGCCAGTAACAAAAGACGGTGGAGGTGCATCAAAACCCAGATTAATATCCCGAATCTCATCGGTTGTCATTTTCTTGCGAGATTTCCATCTCCTTTCATCCAATTTATTGACCCAAGAATTAATTTGATACGTATGGTCATAACACCTTCTCCTCTTCTCTGCACCTTTTCCAATCACACCAGAACTCTTCAAATTATTTATCCTTTCTCTGACATTTCGGTAAGCACTTGATAAGCAATCTGCAGATAACTTTACATTCCCCAAATGTCCATCCCCCTCTCCAATTCTATTCCTTCTTTCACTGATTTTGAAATACTCTGCTTCCTCCTCACGGACCGGCAAATTACAATCATTAAAAAAATCATCTGTATCAATGACAACATTATTCAAGAATTGATCTGATGGGTCAGATTCAGACTTCAGCTCCATCAGCCGTATAAGCAGCGGAGCACTTTGCACAACATTCTTCCCCGTCAGGTCAGCGCCCCACGGCACCAAAACCCTAGAAGCATGAGCTAGGGTTTCAACCAACTCCTTGTACCGAGTTTGGCTGGTCGAAACCACAGCACCCATCTCAGCTGCAAAGTCATCCACAGATGCTGAGGCAACCCCATTGGCCTGAGCAGCCAGGGTGGCAACAGCTGCGAGCAACGGGCGGGGGTGGCGGCCGGTGGAGAGGGACCACTTAGTGGTGCAATCAAGAAGGAACTTGGCTTGGCCGATGATTTCTTCTAATCTGTCAATGTCTGGTAAGAGCTGAGAGGTGCGAAGGAAATGGTCGAGAGCCATGCCATTGTTGAACTCTGGGAGCGGAGCGAGCTGGAGGTGGCATGAGATTCTCTTGACAAGGTCGCCGAGGTCATGCGGGTCACAGGCACCTGCATCAGCAGCTTCATCCAAATAAAGCGGGAGGCTATGCCTACGAGCAATAATATAACAGCAAGCAGCACAGAGAGCAGGAAGAAATGCCGATTCCCTCGTGGCCAACCCTCCATCCGTGGCGTCACGCGCCAGCTGGAGCGCCTCTTGGGACATTGAAGTCGAGAGGCCGAGGCGGGACGCAAGAAACCTCAATTCGGCAGTGGCATCGTTGATCTTGCGCTCGCGAAAGGTTAGATCGGGGCGCACGAGGCAGTAGGCGGAGAGGTCAAGAGCACCGTCCGAAGTGAAGGCCATCTGGTGCACAAAGTCGTTCGACGGAGGGCTCAACTCCGCGCCACAGCCGAGGCATATGTGCGCCCCGGTGTCGTCGTCAGTTATCACGGTGGCATCCGGGTCGCACGTGCGGCAGCTCGACGCCGCCATGGAAGGAGCTTGGGTTTTTGTTTGACTGTTGACGAAGAAGATTTTCCCTTTGCGAAATTTGTTACTTGGGTCCTAGCTGCTTCTTCGCCTCAATCAGGCTTCCACTAAGGTCCTCAGCCTCTTCAACCCTCAAAATCCTCAGATCAAGGTAATGCTAGGAGTGTTCTCACCTCAGCTGGCCATGGCCTGAGGAGAGAGAAGCTGAATTGAAACCCTAACGGGTCTCAAACCCTAATCGGGTTTTGAGGTTCCGAGGTTCATCAAGTTCGCACGACGATTGAAGCGCCTAGCGTGAATACCGCTGTCCTAGCATGTATCTTGAAGGCATCGTCTTCATTAGAATGCAAAAGTGCAAATAAATCTTGCAAAACTTACAAATGCCAAGCCCTGCCCCTGTGTAATTACAAAATGAACCTTTTGTTGTTTTTAGTCTCACAAAAAATATCCCTGCAACTGCAAACTAACCAATATACCCTTTTAAAACCCGAATATCAGCAGCACAGTTCCTAGAAAAATTCCAAGTGCCCCTTCTGCGGTGTTCTGACTTATAAACAAGTCTCTGGCTACTGAAAAATAACCAATAAACCTCTAAAATTCAGTAACCCATCGAACACCCTCTGTAATTTATCCAATGGTCTCTAGAAAATTTTAAACTCTTAAGAAGACTCTTCTAACCCTAAAATAATCTAAATAAGTCCCAATCAAGGTCATAAAAATAAAGCACCAATTCAACGGGTTTCTTCTCAGAAACCCAACCACTGTAACCAATTATGGTTAATGAGAATGAGGGCTAGACCCCATTTACTTTCTCAAAAAAAAATAAAGCACCAATACAATGTGAACATGAAGTTGGTTACGGTCAAGTGGCAAACATAGATAAATAAATTTGTCATCAATTCACACTTGTTCAATTTGGCTCATTTGTTGTCAATTTTACTTGATTACCCTTTTTTTTTTTTTCTAATTCTAGACCTTATTTTTTCAATTCGCTAATATTAATTAGTTTTCTGTCTCACTTATATGAAGTAGGAGATTGCCAAGGAACTGGCAGCAAAGGTATCAGCTGCATCAACTACCTTATCTCATCCTATTGTACCAACAGAGTTATCATTCCAGTGACAAAAAAATACTGTTAAATTGTTTAAAAAACCTACCTGTGCTGATAGTATTGATAGGGATTCAGTAGACAATCTCCTAATATGTTTTACATCCAAAATTAGTCTGCCAATTTTTAAATTATTCGAAAGATAAATTGTACCCAAATGTTTTGATATTTTGAGAAGGTGGATTAAGTTTTTTCCTGGTCTTGATGCATAAGACTCAATTGCACATATTAAGCCTGAGTTCGAATCTGATGAATTTTATTGCTCTTTGTGTTTTAATTTCTTGTTTAATACCGGTACTAATTTAAATTGCTTTTTTTACTGTCATAATCTGTACTAACTATTAATCTAGTATTTTTGACTTTTCAGCTTGATAAGGTAGGTACTCCAACTTTGACACTTAAGAAAGAAGAAAATTTGCTGCAACTGGTGGAATTATGACACCCGGCCCATAATTGCAGTGTTATGTGCCAAGTACTAAAATTCAAGTAGAATCTATAAGAAATGCTAACATGGAAATCTAAATGTGGATGTTTAAGGGAGCTTAATGATGATGATTTTACAAAGTGAATAGACATCAAGAATGCAAGAATGTTGATTTTGTTTTTTTTTTTAAAGTAAATGGACATTGGTGTTTGCTGAGATGTGCTCTGGATGTATTTTTTTTTTAGGAGGTAAGGAGATAGGCACAGGGACATAGGTGTTTTTTTTTTTTTTCTTTTTGTTCGTAGCTTATTTCAGTTACAAAGAAAACTCAAGTTACTTATGTTGCGCACTTTATTCAATTAGTAGCATTTCTTAATTTATTTGATTCAACATCCGTAAATTGTTGGTACCAGTTCATAGACAGTAATAACAGAGGTTGAAGAAAATGAGAAAAGAAATTAACATACTATATATCTCTTATCACTCCATTTTGCTGGACATTTACATTTAACCCTTCACTTATTTGAAAACATAAAATCATTTAATAGACTAAATGTTTTAAACAAACGTTGAATGAATTTAAAAATAATCTACCTGACAAAGAAATAGGCTTGTAGAAAGTAGGCTCCAAACTTAATATTTTAATATATTTTAATCGAATAAATCCACAAATTTCATATACCTGTATTTGTTAAAGTAATTCTCAAATTTTACACAATAACTAAAATCATGCTTGAAAGATGTAACCACTAAATAATTGACTCAAGATTTTGATAGCCTTTTGATATGTATGGCAAATACATAAACCATTATAGTACTGTTAATCTGTCAGACAAAACACTCTTTATTGCTTTACTCATGGTAAAGTCAATCAATACCAACTAATTTTTTTTGCATGTGATATATATGTAATGATAAATTAAAGTTGAAATATATTTTTCATTAGGTACATCTATTTATGTGATGGTAAAGTCAAATTTTATTAAAGAAAAAAATATAATACATATCCGATGGTTGAAACTTCCCATCAGACAATATTTGTTCCGATGGGCGTCAGACCCCCTCCTCTCCCATTAATATTAGATTTTAATAAAAATACTAATTATAATATTGATTTCCTTCTAATATCTTAGAAGTAAAATAGTTAAATAAGTTTAGACTAATTATGGGTCGAAGCTCATTAAAATTTTCTCTTTATTATTTATAAGACAATTTTGCCTGTTAATTTGTATATGAAGAGAGTGGTATTTAAAATGTCCCACAATAGTACTTCATCGATATGGCATTTCTGATCACGTTTATTGACTTTCTCAATTGATTTTTACATCATAACAATTAAATGATGAGGATATCTTTTTATGACATTTTTAAACAATCATAAATGCGAACATTTTTGGCTTATTCACTCGGTGACTCCAACTTTTTTTGAATCAATCAACTCTCTTTACATATTTGAAATAAAATGTAAATCATTACAGTGGGACAAACCACTAAAGTTCTCTTTACATACTATATAATTATTATGTGTAGTGGCAGAGAAGAATTTATAAGCGAGGTTAATTAAACGAAGTTCGATTGGTATAATTTTGATGGATATATATTAAATATTATCTAATATTCAAAACATTTATGATTTGTGTCTTTCCAATTTGTTGGAAGGTAATGAATAATAATAAATTTATCAAGGGTACTATGGTCATTTTACGTCAAAAATTAATGTGTTTTGCTGGATTAGCATTCAGAGAGTTAATTACTTAATTGTAACGAATTAGAAAGTTTTGATAATATTTGTTACAAATAATCGAGAGTGTATTTGTCACATATCAAAATTTTGGGGCTGTACATATACACTCTCGCTTATTTGTCAATTGTAACTCGTTACCCTCAAAATTTTGATATGCGACAAATACACTCTCGATTATTTGTAACAAATATTCTCATAACTTTCTAATCCGTTACAGATACACTCTCGATTATTTGTTATTTGTTACATATCAATATTTGTTAATGAGTGAGGCTATGGTACTATGTATATCGCGGAATGGTCTGTACTACGGATTAATATATTTGTTTTCAAAATTCTAACGGTTGATCCGAACCGTTTAACATAGTCTCCATATAAATATGTACTGAGTGAGGCTATGGTGCTATGCATAGCACCAATGGCTAGTGTACTACGGCTCAATATGGTACTTTTTAAAATTCTAACGGTCGATCCGAACCGTTCAATGTGTTATCCATATGAATATGTACTTGCAAACTAAATTTTATATTTTTTTGAATTTTTTTACTACTTTTTTAGATAGGTAGAAAAATCAGTGTTTTCTGAAAATTCTGGACCATCAAAATTCTACCTATCTAAAAAAATAGTAAAAAAATTCAAAAAAATATAAAATTTAGTTTGCAAGTACATATTCATATGGTTATCACATTGAACAGTTCGGATCGACCGTTAGGATTTTAAAAAGTACCATATTGAGCCGTAGTACACTAGCCATCCGTGCTATGCATAGCACCATAGCCTCACTCATATGTACTTGTAAACTAAATTTTACATTTTTTTATAATTTTTTTACTTTTTTTTAGATGGGTAGAAATTCACTGATCTGAAAATTCAACAATTAAAAAACAGTGATTTTCTACCCATCCAAAAAATAACAAAAAGTTAAAAAAAAATATAAAATTTAGTTTGTAAGTATATATTCATATGGAGACTATGTTGACTGGTTCAGATCGACCGTTAATATTTTGAAAACAAATATATTGAAATATAATTTTTTAGTTGAAAGAAATATAATTTTTGTTATATTTTAATTTTGTGGAGTCCAACTTCACCGACGTACTCGCCAACATTGCCATCATATTTTCAGCGCGCCAATCCCGACATACAGCCCAATCAGGTTAGAAATATTTCCTTTGCGTGCATTATTCAACGATCCATTAGTCTGTACATTAGTTGTTCCTTAATTAATTATTGTTGCAACTTTTTTTTAATTATTGTTGCAATTTTTTTGTGTGTATGCTTTAATACCCCACATCTCCGCAGTACAGGTACATCTGTTCTGTTATATGAATGCACTACCACGTACCAGTAATGTGCTCGTTAATTATTGATGTTTCCTCGTGCTTTCTTCATGCTAACTGGTTTACCTTTTGTCTCTTATATTTTGATCCTACACCGCTTTCAGTTTTGAGTAATTACTGCAATCTAAATTGTGTTTTCTACTCGGTTTCAATTAATTAAGGTAACAAAATTACTCTATGACATAAATCATGATTTATTATTTGTAATTGTGAGTTCATAAAAGGAATTGATTATCGTTTTATTATTTCAATTGCTTGAGAAATATAAACATGTATTAATTTTGAAACATGAATGAAAGTTTGAGATAATTGGATCAATTAAGTTCCGATTGGAACCCAGCTTCGGTACAGGAGGTGTACCCCACTTGGAGATAACTCAGCCCTGCCAAAATGACACATATATAGACATTATCCATAAACCTTCTCACGAATTTGACCAGTATTATTTTTTTGGTTAAATGACCAGTATTATTATAATACCAATACCACATCTTTCTATAA
>JAJGRW010002151.1:0-18979 GCA_025461045.1 Carex parvula | reverse complement strand
ACACTGACGTAATAATAGTTAATTGTATTGTAGTTTTCTGTAATATCGTATACCTGTCTTGGAGGGAGCTTCCTCTTGTCTCTGATCTGAAGGAACTGAGGGCTGAGTTGTGCTAGATTCTGCATAAAATGTCAGTAGCAATGTCAGTGTTTTTTTTTTTTTTTGGGGGGGGGGGGGGGGGGGGGGGTTTGATTATGAATTTCATCTACACATTCGTGCATATTTGAAATGGAAGCGGGGCACGTCCAAGGCCTGTTCTGGACCATCAGATTCGCTTCATCCATGATGTGTGTGCGCTTGATCCGCACAAATATGGAAGCGCCATGCACGAATATTTAAGCGGCCCCCACGGATAGTGAACCAATCAAATGGTTCCGAGCGGCATCATACTGATTTGGATTTGTGATGCCCATCTCAGTTAATTTATCACCTCCATTGTGCCGGACTCCCATTTTCGCGGGTATGGCTTGATCTTCCATGTCATGGTGTTTGGATTGGTGTAGGAGAGACGATAAAAATTGTGAGGCATCTGGGACAATTCTTATATCCCCCTCTATGGAGCAGATATTGTATCTTGGATTAGCTCTTGTTAACTATTAGGGGTGTCAACGGATACGATAAGGGTCGGGTGGGAGCATTTCATACCCGTACCCGTTATAAGTTGTTCTACCTATATCCTTACTCTTACCCACTATAAAATTACCTTATCCGTACCCTGTCCTCACCCTTATGGTTGTCGGATAACGAAACGGTAGCGGGATAAATAACGGATATAACACATTCATTTCGCACATATTATATGTGGCTTAAAGGTCTAAACTTTATTGGAATTTGCGTAATGGTTAATAAGTGTAACACAACTATCAAGAGTAGTTAGAGAATGAATATTCATTGCTCATTAATATATAATATATATCAATTTTTTTATTATTACCCGATCGGGTAACGGGTATGGAATAGGCTTTACCCGTACCCTTACTCGTTTAGATAACGAAAAAAAAATATTTACCTGTACCCAAAAAGTTTACGAAAAAAAGTGTCTTACTCGTACCTGTCTATCGAATACGGTACGGATCGGGTATACCAATAAATGGTGCCATTCACACCCCTATTCACTATGACTTCTGTTAGTTTTTAAGGTGGCAATTATTTAGTGAAGGATAATAGCTATCAAGATTTCAATTATTGGGTCAAGTTTTGGTTGGACGCATTGAATTCTAACCGACCCAACCTATCTGTGAAATACAAAAAGGCTTATTAGTTATTACAATAAAAAAAGGAAATACTGAAGGAACTATAAATGAAAAGTAATTCACAAGCATGAATTTACCTGCCGTTGTGGGACTAGATTCTTGCGTTTTCTCATTTGTAGCCGAGCTCTGTTTTTCATCAGATTCTGCATTATTTGGTTACTTGTTAGCTTGGTACCATTTTTTTTTCTTTTTTTTTTTTAATATAATGGGATGATTTGGCTGGGCCATCTGATCCTGAATTTCACATAAAAGTTGCACCAAGTTAATTAAAGTTTCTTAATGTTCTGTCTTCAAAAAATAAAAAATAAATAAAAGAATCTCAAACTTCTAACTTTCTCAAGGTATGCACTGTTTTTTAGATAGACATGTGCACCTGATTTTCCTTTTTTTTTTCTAATTCTGTTGTAAACTGTACGGAGCTTCTGAATTTAGTTTCTGCATAGATTTTCATAATCATTTTGAGAGTACTTTCTGGATCAATATGTTAACTGATACTGTATCAAGTGTCGACGGACTTACCTGTAGATGGCTCTTCCTCCACCAGCCATTCTGGTTCCTTGTTGTCTTGCTTCTCTTTCGAATCAAATGATGAAATCAAGATATCAAATCCTGTTAGTTTTGCAAATTCAATTTTCCTTATTCAACCTCCATTTATTTGATAATTTTGTATGAAGAGGATTCCAAAATCACAAGTTTTCAGTGCTACAAAATACTACAAGTTGACTTTTCATTATATTTCAAACTTTTAAAATCCAAATGTCAACTTAATTTGTTCATTGATATGAGAGATGCGTGAATGTAAAAAATTCTAATTTTTTAAGTTCATTTTTGCAAGATCAAGTGATAAAAAAAATAAACAAATCTCGTTAACTATGATTGATTTATTTTAAGATATTCATTTTTGACCACCTGATCTAGTACAAAATGAACTAAAAAAATATAAAAAAATCATATAGATGAACAAGAAAATAATTGTTTTGGATTTGTAATTTAGGTTATTTTGAAATATAAATTAAAAAGTGAGTTTGTTGTATATTGTGACAAAAAAATTGTGGTATTTTAGAACCCTTCTCAATTTTTGTTACATGCAGTTGTCCGTAGTAGCTTACTTGTAAGTGGTTCTATCTTTTTCTCGGTCTTCTCTTCTGTATCATTTGGTGTCATCCATTCAGCGTATCTTTTTCCTGCAAAATCTTGTTAGCTCTTACCCAGATTAACATAATTGTATGTGCTTTCCCGCTTATATTATGTAGGTTGAAAATAATTAGTAGGGTCAAAAGTAAGTGAGAGAACCATATATATCCTCGGACATAATTTTCGCTTGGTCTTACCTACGGCATTAATAATTTTTTTAGAGAAGATTTTGTCCCTTAAGCTTTCATTCTCGAATTCCAACTAGTTCAACTTCTAACTTTTGTCTTCAAATTAAAAAATGAAAGATTCATTTCATCTATTTTTTTTAAATTTTCCTCTAATTATTCTAGTCCATTTTTCTGACGATCTGTCACGAATTTTGTGAATCTAAAATTACGAATGTCTTCTACTCAATTTTATCCTTTAAAAATATATGAGATCCATGATTTGGTACCTTCGAGTTGTATTCGTGTCGATGATTTGTTTCTTGGAGATATACTACATATAAAAACTTGATATGTTAGGTATTATAGGTTTAAAGGCTTGCACACGTAGGTTTAAATGCTTCATATGATATGTATAAAGACTGCACTTTGATAAGTTACGTGTAAGGTTTAAGAGCTTGACACAAGTATTTTAAAGTGTTGTAGACAAATGTTTAAAGTTTGAGAAACCAAATTTAAAGTGCCTACGGGCTTTTACTATCAACTTTTTTTTTGATAAGTTACATGTGAAGTTAAAGGCTGGACACGAGTCCTTTAAAGGGTTGTAGACAAAAATTTAAAGACTTGAGAAACAAAATTTTAAGTGCCTACGGACATAAATTTACTGTAAAAAAAAAACACAAATATAACTCAAAGGTACTTCATCATGGATCTCATTTGAAAAAAAAAATCGAGTAAAATATGTTCGTAGTCTTATATTCGCAAAATTAATCACAGATCGTCAGGACAATGGACGATAATAATTAGAGGAAAAAATAATCTTTCTTTTTTTGGTTTGGAGACAAAACTAGTTAGAAGTTGAACTAGTTAGATTTTAGGTTTAAAGACTTGTAGAAAGAGGTTTATAGATTTGCTACTGATACTTTAATTAAAAAGTTGTAAACAAAGTTTCAAAAGGATTGAACAGGGGCGTTGGACAGGAGATACATACTTGAGGGGTGTTTTCGGAGATTGAGTTTGAGGACAATTCATCCCTATTTTTTATCCTCGCATTTAAAACTAATTCTTTAACTCGCAGCCTTCACTAAAATACATATAACTTAATACAAAAAATAAAACATATTTGAAATGTTCACCATTTTAAATTTCACTGAAAAATATTTACATTTAAATTTCATTCTCCAAAACAATGTAACTCTAATATTCCAAATCGTTCCATCAATCAGTTCATCTCACTTTAGAATTTGATGAATCAAGTTTAATTTCTTCTCAATTCTCAACAAATAGTACTGTCTCAACTATTATATTTACCAAACAGTAGTTATATTAATTTAAAGCTGAAATCTTAAAAATAGAAAACCACAACTTTCATAAGTTAGAAAAAATACTTATGAAACTAGGAGGTAACATTTCCACATTATGAAACCAAATACTCACTATGAAAAATGGAGTCTCGTAGCACTGCAGAGTTGAGAACTGAGAGGACGACAATGGCGAAAAACAAGGATTTAACCATGGCACCACAAACAAACTGTTGGGTCTCATATCTTCCTAGTAAGCCTCCTCCCCGCTTCATCACCATGTTTCTCCTCTTGTGATCCTTGTAATTTTCCACCGTAGACTTGCTTGAATATAAAAGATGCTTTTTAATATTTTATAAACTCCCTCGACAGCCCCTGTCAAGATCTCAAAAAAAAAAAAATTTAAACTGCTAAGTGCACAAGTTGACAATGTATAAAGTGCTAAGTGCACATCTGAATAATGGAGTTTCCGTTAACAATAATTAATTATAATATTCTCATACCGATGCATTTCATGGAAGTATGGAGGATTGTATTTCTGACAAATATTTTGTTGGCATTTTACCATTCTACCCCGACATCATCTGAATTTTCATTATAAGTAATTTATAACCTTTGATGAATTTCATCACAACCATATATTAAATCCTCCAACAACATCAGCTTATTCTAATAGATCAATACAAAGTTTGTCAGTTCTGTTTAATTTGCTGCACAAAAAAGGAGATATATATTAAGTATTGATTTTTAGTCCGTTAGCAATTTCATTCAAGCGCGCCGAAACGTAGTTGTGGTTAAGGGTGTGATTGTTGGACACGGAAGACGCAGGTTAAAAGCATGTTTAATTCAAAGTTTATTCACTAGTACAGAAAACGCAATTATACACGGTCCGAAAAGCTAATGTCATACGGTTACACGATCGTGTCAACGAGCGTTGTGTACGAATAGGAGGGTGTTATACACGGTTTCCAAACCATGTCTATATAGTACTAACATACACAGTGGATTCAACCGTGTCAGATTTCAAAAAAATAAAAATAACGCTGAAAATGCTGGTTTCGACACGGTCAAAGTAACCGTGTACAATAACAAGGTTTATATACATGGTTTCTACAAGTCATCCGTGTATGATTTTGGACACCGTACACGGATTGTTATTTAGAAAAGTTTATGATCTTTTTACAACTTATAATTGGCTAATATCTCTATTTGCTAGCCATTAAACATACAATTAATTACACATCCATAATTCAATAAATATTCAACATCACAGCATACAAAAAATAATCTGTCATATTTATTCAACGTTCAACAAACATAAATATTCAACACAACATACATAAATCAATCATATTCATTCAACATTCGACAAATATATACAATTCACATCCATAATATACATCATACATACAATTTACATCTTCAACATTTCATGAAGAGAGCCTCTGAGAGCTACTAATTAAAATGAAAAGTCAAAACCCTAACATCTCGAGCTAAGAAGAAAATAAAACCAAAAATAAAGAAAACAAAACCTGACATTCTAGCCTTGTACACAATTCCCGTGTCAAGTTATGTTTTCAGCTTGACTGATCAATAATTGCTATTGGTTTCATCATTCCATATTATAATATGTAATGTAAATTCAGATCATGCAACAAACATACGTATATAGCCAGCAAGTACATTAAGAGTTTCACACAAACATGTTATTTTTTTCCCTTAAACTTTACATTAACCCATATATATACATCATCATGGAACAAACAAATTAAAGTCAGTTTATGCATGTAAAGCCAGTTTATACTCGATTAGTCTTATATTTATTTTTTCAAGTCTAACTCAAGATAAATCGAAACAAATTAAAAGATTACCCTCTTATAAATGGGGGTGGTGAGACTAGACACCAAATTCTCCGCCTCCTACCTCGCATCCTTCGTTATGTGTCTCCACAGGGAGGACGAAGTCCAAACACAGAAAGACACAAACCGAAGGAGAAGTGAATACTTCATTTTATACCTTTCATGCTTAGTCTTGGTCTCATACTTCAAATCCTTCTTACTCATGAAAAACCTAGCGAACTGAGTTTAGAAAGAAAAATGGAATGAGTTAGAAAATTAGTGGTTCTCACAGCGGTGTCAAAACCCTAAAGAAACATCGGCTATATATATGAAACCCTAAGAGAGAAATGAAGAGGGAGATGGAGAGACCGATCGAGGAGAGTATAGAGGGAGAAGAGATCGAGGAGTTAAGAGTTATTTGATTAGACGTGGAGTGGTGGAGTTGTTGATAATTAAAGACATCGCACAATTCGAAGAGGCGCCAAAAAAAAGTAAAAATCCTAACTATTAATTATTCACGGTTCAAACAAAACAACCGTATATAGTGAACTAAAACAAACACGAGCCCTACCAAAAACGTGCAAACTTTACAAAAATAGGCGTGAAAAAATGAAAACTATAATTCAAAGGAGTTTATACACGGTCATTTCTATAGAACCGTGTACGCTAATAAATAGTTTTTTTATATTCATGTTTGCTAGCTAGTAAAGAATCATAAAATAAACTTCATACCAAAGGACCTTGCTGCTACTTTTAATTCATAAAGATTCTGAAAGTTATTCAGAACTTTTCTCAATCGAGAAACCTCCCCATAGACGTAATTTGTCTAACATCCATGCAAAGGTTCCTCTGCTAAGAAAAGCTGTGATTAAATCTTCATATTTTGATGATAGAAAACACAGTTACTAGTTATTGAATAATATTGATTTCTCTCTTCTCCGTCTGATTATGATAGTCGAGTCTTATAGCCCATCATAGTTTCTCTAAGTGCTATAGTGTTAAACCCCGACAGAAAATCAAGATTGCACACAAGGGGAAAATAAAGAGAGAATAAAGAGTCAAAGTATCGATCTACACCAATTAGAGGAAGAAAAGGACAATGAGAATGGAGAGACAAATTAAGAGAGAGGACTGGACTTAAATGGTGTAAATGTGTAAAGAGGTGGTTGAGAAGAAGCCGAGAATCTCCGTGGAGGCTCACAAGGGAGAGCTACTCAATCGACGTAGTGCCTAGGTAGGGAAAGGAGCCGAGAATCTCTTGAACTGCTTCAACAAAGAAAGCAAGGGAGATTTCGGAGTCACTTCCCTCTAACAACAACAACTACTATTAATTACTTGAGGTCTCTTGACCCTAAGAGACCACTTTACAAGCATTGAAAGCATGAAATGCTACAATAGAGCGAGTTTTAGACTAGCTTCTGACTCCCGGATCCGGGGAGGTGGTGGAATTATGCTCGCCCTCATCCCTCAGGTGTGGCTCATCTACCTATATAAATGTTTTAGTCTAAAAATACGGCAATGAGACAAATCCAACACAAATGGATTGATTGTGACATTTATTCTACTATAAAAATAATGCAACACAATAAAAATATATATATGTACATTTCAAACGTATAAAACTGTCACTGACCCACCTTTATGAGTAGCAAAAAAAAAATGAACGGAAATTATAATAATGATGACAATAATAAAATGAAATAAAAAATATATATATTTAAGTGAGGAGAGTAATCATTAAATAAATAATGAAAGCCTTTCTTTGTGCTAATTCAGCCCCTCTCGGATCAAGGCCTTCATTTATATTAATTCAATTAAAGGCTATACGTTGAAATTTTGTGAAATGGGTCATACGGGCCCGCTTGGTTCAAGATGAGTCTCATCATGATTTACCAATTTCTATTATTATTATATCTTTAGCCCGCTAACAAAAAGCCTTCAACCCATCAAGCTCCATACTGAAACCACTCTAACAACAAATGTTGAGTTTAAATGTCCTTAATAACACCTATCACCATCAATAAAAATTTGATTCTTCATTTGCTGGGATTGATCCTTGAACGATATATCAGGCCCGAATGGCTCCTTGAAGTTAATTAGTTGGCAAGATTTGTTGTACAAACATCAAAAAAAAAAAAGTATAATAAAAAAATATATAATAAAGAGCATGAATAAAAAAAAATATAAATGCAAGTTATATATGATGCTCTTGAGGTCAGTAAAATAAAAAAAAAAAACACCGTCATAACGGTGCAAGAAACAAAATAATATCAATCTTGTTAAGAAGCTGACATCAGCACATTTTTTTCATTTGTTGAAATCGACCCTTTAAAGACAAATTCTACACAAGTTACATAGTAACAATGGTCACATATGATTCAATATCATTAACAAAAAAATAACTGAAGCATGCTCACCGCCATAATTATAATGGTGTAATCCTGTATTATAACAGTATGCGAAATATCTGGAAATTAAAGGAGGCACACGCCTGGCTGAATTAATTTGAGAAGCATAATCTTTGGTAACAAGAATGCCCCTCCCCTGTGCTATAAAAGAACAACTATAGAATAGAGAAAAAAGGACAGAGAGACCGAGAGACAGTCAAAGCTATACACAAAGTAAAATAGTGAGATTGAGAGAAAATAATACAAAAAAGAAGTACATTTCACATCCCCAGACGAGTAAGAAAAAAAGGTAAATAAAAGAGAAGGATTCTTGCATTTGAAGTGAATATTTTCTTTTCTTTTCTTTATCCTCTTATCTCTTCTCCATCCTTTGTATTTTATAAAAAAATATTCTAAAAAGAAAAAAAATTCATAAGATACACCTCACCGCCACTTCCGGACTCGAAGCACTTAGTGTGCGTAGGGTGCCGGTCGGGTAAAATTACACAAACACTCGCTACTATCGGACTCGAAGCACTTGGTGCGTGTAGGGTGCCGGTAGGGTGATTCAACGGGCTCGAAACACTCGATGGAGTAGAGTGACAACAAAAAAAAGGATCTGAAGCACTCGGTGCGTGTAGGATGCCACAATCATGCTAATGACGAGTGCGAATTAGACAGAAATGCTGTCAAAATTCTCTCTTAATTAGACATGAAAAATGATATTCAAATGAATCAAGTTAAGACCGAGATGTTGCTGAAATTTCAAAAGAATAATAAGGGAGTACGCAGCTTGAATGAAAAGATAAAACAAGGAATGTTATAACAAACAAAAAAAGTTAAACGAAGAAGTCATACTTGATTGGATAGATGTGAAAAAAAATAAAAAAAATGCCTGAGAGAAAATTCAAGTAAAATAAAACGTTGCTTGAAAAAAAAAATACAAATTGGACAAGTGAATTCATATCATTCACTATTGTACAACAGTGGTATAAAAAAAAAAAGATAAAAGAGATATATAAGAAAAGTAAGATGGGTTGAACGTGGTCAGATTTATTTCACCATTGCAATTGGTAGTGCATTAATCAATTTAGGAATGAAATTGGAGAATTGCAAATTCACTGTTGAGTCACTTTAAAGAAATAGTGCGACTATCTTTGCCAACCAATGGTTCATGTAAATTTATGTGTGAACTCAGAGATAAAGCGAGTCAGAAGAAAAAAATCAAGACCCTTTGTCATGATTAATTCAGGATAATGAAACAAATTTCCTTACACCAAAACCAAGGGCTTCTACGCCAACCCAAATAAAAGCTGCCACACCACCCTAAATGAAAGGCTTTTATGCCAACTCAAATAAAGGCTTCCACGCCATTCCAAACCAAAGGCTTCCACGCCACCCATACCAAAGGCTTCCACACCAACCCAAACCAAAGGCTTCCACGCCACCCAAACCAAAGGCTCCTACGCCAACCCAAGTCAAAGGCTCCCACGTCAACCAAAATCAAAGGCTCCCATGCCATCTCAAACTAAAGGCTTCTGCGCCACCCAAATTCAAAGGCTCTCATGCCATCCCAACAAATACATAAGTTCAGCTAAAGCCCTTGCATGTAATAGGCACCCCAAGGGAAGGAAAACCCTACGGACACTACGGGCATATGATACGCCCTTGTCTAAACCCTTTGCGCCAGTCCGACCCGTAGGCTGTCGAAGTGTTCCAGGCACCCACTCACGTAGTTCGGTGTCGCCCATAACATATATGTTCAGCTAAAGCCTTTGCATGTAATAGGAACCCATGAGAAGGAAAACCCTATGGACACCACGGGCATACGATACGCCCTTGTCTAAATCCTCTGCGCCAGTCCGACCTGTAGGCTGTCGAAGTGTTCCAGGCACCCACTCACGAAGTTCGGTGTCGCCCATAACATATATGTTCAGCTAAAGTCCTTGCATGAAACAGGCACCCCAAACAAAAGCCCTGAAAACCCCAAATTAAACAAAAGCCCTAGTAAATACTAGGCATACACTGTTAGTATGCCCCTTCGAGAGTTGAATCAGTACTACCCCTCTGATTCAGTATCGTCCTCTCTTCTTGATTGCACTTTAGATACCCTACCATATCATGTCATTTCGTCTAGCCCCTTAATCGGAGGTTCCTGGGTACTATCCAGGGTAATTAACGGCAGGGGCTTGCGCCTGCCGGAAGGAAAAGAATCCCCACAATCAAACAATAAGCTTCTTCCCCTTTACCTATTCGAGGGAGGGAGTGTATCTGCAGAGACGTTCGCGCCGGTCTACACTAAAATAACAGGCCGACAAAAATGCCTCAACAATAAATTACTACTCTAACTTAATAACAGACTTGACAAGAGGCGTACACTCTAGTTATAGCGTACACTCTAGTTATAGTGTACACTGTTACCACCTCCCCTAGATAACAATATTATAAAAAAGCACAGGAGCTGTTTTACTTTAACTTAGGGTTATCACAAGTAGGAAATACATATTATAAAAAAAAAAGCATATGATTAAGAAAATAAAAGCAAAAGATAAAAACAACATAAATAAAGAACAGCATAAGTAAACAACAACTATAAAGAAAAGAAAGAAGAAAACCAGTACATTAAGTTTAGTATAACTAAACAACCAAACACCTAGACTTGATTATTGTTAGATCTTTTAATACACTATCCCTGTGGATCGACACCCTGATCTATACTATACGATAGGTTCATGCGTTTGTGAATCGATTGTAAAGTAGACAATTAGAGTTATAAATATTATAAGCTTTGATTTTGACTCATCAAGCTTTTTGGCGCCATTGCCCGGGATAGTGTGAAAATTCTTGCTAATTTTTACATTATCATTAATGTGTCTAACTTTTCTAATTGAATCTAGGTCTCTTTTTATTTTCTTGAATTGTATCTTTATTTTCTATTATTTACTTTTTAATTGAAAACCCCAAAAATCCAAAAAAAAAAAATATTTAAATTTTAGCATCTTTTAATTTTCAGTTTTATGAGTAGATATTAATTATCTTTTCTTGTAGATGCATACACTGGCGGGATTCACAAGGTCCCGTGCAGCTCTCAACTCAACAAGAAAGAACTGTTACCACTACCCTGATCATCTAAGACGAAGTACAAAAGAACATCTTAGTGGAGGTTAATTCAAGTTCAACCAACATGAGTAACCACCCTGAACAGCCGCAAGATGGTGTACCGCAAAACAATCTACTGATTGGAGCATATCAAAATCAATCACCGCCTCATGGCAATAATCAAACTCTACCCAATCAAGTGAAAGTTGATGAAGAGGAGACAAAACCACTCAAGGACTACTCTATGCCAATTGGGGATAACAACAAGAGTAGCATTAAGCTACCTACTACCACCGCCAACTCAAAAATCAAGACATCCTATATGCACGAGGTGCAAAGGAACAAATTTGAAGGACAGCCTGGGAGAGAATTCCTCAAGTACATCTCGCAAATTTCCTTACCATAAGCGACTCAATCCAAATGATTGGATTAGACGAAGACAACATCCGTCTTTGCCTATTTCCTTTCTCATTTGGACCTAGGCCAAAAGCATGGTTTCATTGTGCCGAATCAATCACGGATTGGAACCAATTATCTAATGCTTTCCTTGCAAGGTACTTTCCACCAAGGATGGCCGTTGATTATCGCGCGAAGATCACTGGTTTCCAACAAATGGATAGAGAATCCCTTAGCGATGCATGGGAGCGCCATAAGGATCTTTTGCGAGAATTCCTCATCATGGACTTGGCAAGTGGCTAGTCCTACAATCCTTCTATGACAATCTCTTCCCTCATCTGAAGCAGCTAGTAAACTCATCGATATGAGGAGCCTTCATAAATCAAAGCGTTAAAAGAGCAACACGAATAATTGATGACTTATGCCAAAGTCCAGATTATTTACTACCAACACGTGAATCAAGAAGGACAACCATGATAGAAGAACACAAAGAGAGCGAGATCTCGCTCCTCACATCAAAACTGAGCACCTCCAGTCTGAACTGTATGCACCTCCAGTTCAGCAGAGAACAATACAAAATGACGGGAGTCGACTAAATAAACCAGTTCGGAGCCTCCTCCCTATCAACCGTATGCATATTCCTCAAAAAATTCTCAAAACAAAGCTCGAGAAGGAATTTGAGAAATTTCTCGAAAGACTAGGCCAATTGCACATCTCAATTCCATTTACAGAGGCTATCACCAAAATACCCTCCTATGCTAAGTTTCTGAAGGAGTTAGTCTCTAGTAGAAAAAGGCTACAAAATTGTGCAACTGTCTCTAAACATGGAGTGCAGCGCCATGGTTCAAAGCAAGCTACCGCAAAAGCTCAAGGATCAAGGAAGCTTCTCGATTCCATGTGTAATCGGGAACACCATGTTCAAGCGAGCACTATACGACTTGGGCGCAAGCGTAAGCCTCATGCTGAAGTCCGTCTTCTACAAACTAGGATTTGGAGAGCTCTCGCCTATAAGGTTGACCCTGCAACTAACAGATCGCTCAATTCGATATCCCGAAGGAGTGTTACTAGATGTTTCGCTCAAAGTTGGAGAGCTATGGATTCCTGTAGATTTCGTTGTCATTGACATGGAAGAAGATGACAAGATCCCAATCATCCTGGGACGTCCCTTCCTCGCCATGTGTAACGCAGTGATAGACATAAAAAATGGAAAGATATCGTTATCAGTTGGAAATGAAAAAGCTGAATTCGACATAAATAGGTTTATGAAGTACCCAGCTGAAACGAGCCAAGCATACTGCTTAGAATTTTTGGAAGAAGATGAAGTGACAAGCATTGATGAATAGGCAAGGATGAATGGACGACCTACTCGAAGACGTTGATATCCCATGGTCTCCGTCTTCACCAAGCATAAATTCATATGCCTATGAAGATCTCGATGACATAGACTCAATCACCACACCCAGTTTAGGTATGAGTGTGGATACAACCGAAGAAGCTAGTCTATTTGGAGACAAGCTCAAGAAGAGGACTCACCTCCGGTGACCTGTCACATGATGCAGGAAGAAGCTAATCAACCTAGTAAAAACCTAGATGGAATGATTACAACTAATCCAGCTGACCACACTGAGATACCAACTCTTAAGAACGAGGAGCCACAACCTGAACAGCGTAATTTAGAACCCAAGGATAATGTAGAACCCAACAAAGGAAGTTTTCGACCTTACGAAAGACACGACTGATGACCCATGTTCCTTTCAAGAAACATCCGCTTAGCCAAGTGGTGAAAAGTAAGGAAGCAAATGAGACATACGCATCCAAGCTGATGAGTCTTCCATATAAACCTCCTGACTAGACACGATCACGGGTAGGGTCAAGCTAATGACCTAAATGAAGTGCTTATTGGGAGGCAACCCAAGAACCCTTGTTACCTTTTAATTAAAATTTTAGTTAAATCAAAAGTCGAGTCCAAATCTAAAGATCACTCACAAATTTAGTCTATTTCTTGCGAACAAGAAATGAAGAAAGGAGAATAGGAGTACACGTAAGAACAAGAGAAAAGAAAGCAGAAAAAGAGATAAAAAAATGGCAAGGCAGTCGCATGAGGATGACCACTGAACCGCATATGCTTGGTGACGAACCGCATGCAAGTGACCAAATGTGGGAGATCCAAGCGGGTAACGGAAGAAATAATAGGTCGCATTCTTGATCCTCTATGAATCGTATGCTGTTACACCCGTTAGTAGACCCGATACGGGTTTTTTACTCTTCGAATTCCCGCGTTGTTTCGTTGCATCGTTTCAAGCCCTATAAACCACACAGGATCCGATCCCCGTCATTTCTCTCTATTTTCTCTCTTTTCTCACTCTCTATTTTTCCTTCTCTTCCTCTCCTTGCTCATTTCTCCTTGAAGCCGCCACACCAACTACCTCCTTTGCTCTCTCTCCATCAAGAACCGCACACGGTTTCGGTTCTTCAATGGTCTTCCTTGGTTGAACTGTAAAATCCACTAAACCCAACTTCGTCAAAAGGTTCTGCTTTAGGAGAGGGTCGTTTGGGATTAGGTACCCAATTTGGTACAAGGGATTCGGTTCTGCTTTAGTTGACCACCAACCGTATACGGTTCCCTTTCCAGACAGAGACCATGAAGAAAACAGGTTTGCTTACAAACCTCAAGGCCAAAGTCAAGCAACTGGCCAAACAGGTTGCTACCTCCGGTTCTTCTTCTTCTACCTCCTCCTATACCTACTCTTCTGACCATAACACCGTGTCGGATCCAACCTATGCCCAAGAGCACTCACCGACTGGGGGTGAGTCGCCCTCACAGGAATCGGACCCCATGGATACCTCTGATTTTTCATCCTCCTCCAGTGACGAGGAGGACCATTACAAGAACCTCAAGAAGAGGAAGCTCGGTGTATTTCGGGTCATTCACCCTGGTACCATGAGAGCGATCGGAATTGAGGACCAATTTCGATATATGGCTGAAACCTTAGGCATTTGGGACTTTCTGATTGGGTTGAGGGAGTGCAATGCCTACATTGAACCAACCTACCGGTTCTCACCTCCTTCAAATTCAGCAGAAGGAGAGGTCGAGTCTACTTTACCTTCCTCGACCTTAGGTACAATTTCTCTCTCTCTCGGTTGAATGAAGTTTTGGGTTTTCCAATATACGGAGTTGCGAGTATGACACCGAATTGGTAAAGAACATTTGGGATTTCATCAGCCACGAGCTCTCCGGTGAGAGAAACTGAAAGAGCAACGCCATCCGGCACACCACTCTCTAATATTTTCACCAAGCCCTCTTAAACTCTATGTTTGCACGCAGCGAGACTCAAGTCGTGGCAAACTATTGGGACCTCTTCTTCATGCATTGTGCACTCAACCGTTTGATCTGTTTAGGGACCGAAAGGCCAAATTTCGGCTATTTTTTGGCCGAAAGCATAGAGAAGGTGGTGCATAACAAGAAGGCCACCGTTTCGATAGGCTCGCAGGGGTCGTGCATTTCATTGCACAAAAGGTCGGGGTAGACCTCGGTGTATATCGAGCCCATTAAGGTAAAAATAGACCTCGCATGGATGCGAGCGTCCCATATTCTCCGAGGAGCCCAACCCCCCTATTTTTGCCAAGAAGAACAAGAACGGTGAAACTCAACTACCGCTCGAGCCCGTCATCTACGATGACATGGGCACATGGGGGAGGCTTTACACTTAGGGTCAGCCTCATCCGCCTCCGCAGGACGAGCCAGCGCCGCAACCACCCTTTGTTGAACCTTATGTGTTCCATGCGGCTGAGGGAGAACCGCATGCACCAGGGACCCCGGACTGGAACTGGCTTGAGGTAGGAGCAGCTGTTGCACAACAACAGGCAGCAGCACATGCTGTTGGGGAAGAACCGCATGTGCATCCGCATGCACAGCAGCAGCAGCAGCAGCAGACAGTGTTGCAAGCGATCCAAGGGCTGACGGGCATGGTTGGGCAGCTTCGGACAAACTACGAGGCCAGCTTCAGTGGTCTAAGGAACAATTTCGACGCTCTCCGCCTCCAAATTGATGGACAAGACGAGAGGATCTCAGGATCGAGCACATGACAAATGAGTTATACTTCCATGGTCTAGATGATCAAGAGATGGACTATAATCCTCCGCACTATATCTTTTTCCTCGATCAGTGGTTTGCCAGAGCTCCTCATACACCACCTCACCCACCTCATCCTCATCCATACCCACCACCGCCGCTGCCACAGGAGTAGAGAGATTGTATCACTTTCTTTTTTTATTTTTGTGAGTTATTTAGATTTCTTTTCTTTTGTTTTAGCTTGATTGTTTGCACTGATATGGTGCAACATCTAAGCTTGGGGAGAGAAAAATTGCATTGTATAATCTAGGTATTTAGGTCATGTTTATTTTTCGGTCACTGGCAGTTTTACCTAGTTTTGACTAAAATCACCGTGAATGAATTCTAGAAGGATGATAGGGTTTTTATCTAGCAAATTGCATTTAGAACCTTGTTGCATTAGGTCATGTAGGAGTAAAAGCATATTAGAAGGAGCAAAATAAGAAGTTAAATTGGAATATTTTGGCGATGATGGAACAAGTCTATTTTTGATAATTGTCTCTTTAAAATTCTATGATTTAATTTAAATACTTTTTTCTATGCTTGTATGATTTTCAAGATTAGATAAAATCATGGACTAACAACATTTTGATTGCAAAGGATATTTTAGCTAGTTTTTCTTAAATGCTAAGCAAATAAAAGCATCTTATGATTAGAAGTATTTTCAAGAATTCCCTTTCTTTAGATTTTAACCTCAATAATTGGACGAAGTATAACGATAATTTTTAGATACAAGTATTAAAGATTGTATGTATTCATATTAGATATGATTAGTTTTTATTTTTTGTCTTTACTTTTTCAAAAATACAAGAAAAATACAAAAAAAATAGAAAACCAAGAAAAATACAAAAAAAATACAAAAAAAATATGAAAAATAGAAAAACATAAAAATATGCATGAAAGATGGAGATAGAAAAATGAGTACGGGCGCCTACGTAAGAATGGTTATCAATAGGCTCGAAAGATCTCCCAAATAATAAAAGGACGTAAAAATATGAGTCCTTCCACCCGGCTTGATCTAGGGCTCGATGAAATCCTTAGGTACATTCGGAACGCATAACCTCTCGTTTGTGTCTATGCGATAGAAAGGTAAAACCGGATCGAGCGAGATGGTGGCTTTTTGCTTTTTACTTTACTTTTATTTTCTTGTATTTTATTCTCAAAATAAGGTCATATCCTACTAACATGCTATGTAACTTTGTCCTAAAATTCTAGGTTTAATCGAAAAAGAGATTATTTTATAAACTAAGGGAAGGATGGAACACTTCATGATCTCTATGTATGCTTCTACCTTATCATCTTAAGAATGATTAATTAAGATATCCCCAATAAAATCAAAAGTGATGTGAAAACACATTTTCTTTTTAATTGAGAAAATCATCAAGTACAAAAATTAGAGTTTGAGTAGACAATTTCATGATGAATTCGGATCCAAAATAATTTAACAAAAGTCTTGTAGTTCGATGGTAAATGTTTAAGTGTTCAAACCGGCCTTTAAACCTAGTGAGTTATTACCCGGGAACGAATTGTTTAGATTTGCTTGGGGACAATCAACTCTTTCACATTCGTGAATCTTCGTATTTTAATTGAGAACCAGTTGAACATGTAAGACAATCAGTACAAGATAAAAGACAACTAGAAGAAAGATGAAATACAAGTAGAAGATAATGAAATACAACCAGTAGCATATGAAAGACAACTAGTAGAACATGAAAGATAACCAGTACAAGATGAAAGACAACTAGTACAAGATGAAAGACAACTAGAAGAAAGATGAAAGAATAATGAATGGCAACTAGTACAAGATGAAAGACAACTAGAAGAAGATGAAAGACAACCAAAAGATAATGAAAGACAACTAGTAGATAACGAAAGGCAACCAGTACAAAATGAAAGACAACTAGAAAAGATGAGAAATAACTACTAAAATATGAAAGACAACTAGAAGAACATGAACTACAAGATGAAATACAACTTGTAGAAGATGAAAGACAACGAGAAGAAGATTAAAATACAACTTGTAGAAAATGAAAGACAACAAGAAAAGATAATATGCAACCAGTAGAAAATGAAAGACAACCAGAAAAAGATAAAAGACAACCAGAAGAAAATGAAACACAACTTGTAGAAGACGAAAGACAACTAGTTTTAACAAAAAGACAACCAGACGAAGATAAAAGACAGAAGAAGAGGAAAGACAACTAGACGTAGATGACAGACAACCAGAAAAAGATCAAAGACAACTAGAAGAAAATGAAAGACAACCAATAGAACATGAAAACAACTAGTAGATAATGAAAGACAAATGAAAGACAACTGGAGGAAGACGAGAACAACTAGTAGAATATGCAACACAACTAGAAGAAGATGAAAGACAACTACTACAAGATGAAAGACAACTAGTAGAAGATGAAAGACAAAAAGAAGAAGATGAAATACAACTACTATGAGATGAAAGACAACTTGTAAAAATGAAAGACAACAAAAGAAGATGAAATACAACTTGTAGAAGATGAAGACAACAAGAAGAAGATAGTAGGCAACTAGTAGAAAAGAAAGACAGCCAGAAAAAAATTAAAGACAACTAGAAGAAAATGAAACACAAGTTGAAAATAAAAGACAACCAGTAGAACAAGAAAGCAACTAGTGGAACATGAGAGAACCAGTATAAGATGAACTGACAACTAGAAGAATATGAATAACAACTAGTAGAAGATCAAATACATCCAATAGAAAATGAATAACATCCAGCACAAGATGAACGACAACTAGAAGAAGATAACAGACAACCATAAGTTTATGAAAGAAAACAGTAGAAGATGAAAGACAACCAGTGGAAAATGAAAGACAACCAGTAGTACATGAAAGACAACCTGTAAAACATGCAAGACAACTAGAAGTAGATGAAAGACATCAAGTAGAAGATGAAAAACAACCAGAAGAAGATGAAAAACAACTAGTAGAAGATGAAACACGACTAGTAGAACATGGAAGACAACCAGTAGAATATGTAAGACAACAGTACAAGATGAAGGACAACAAGAAGAAGATGAAATACCACTAGAAGAAGATGAAAGGCAACTAGAAAATGATGAAAGACAACCGATAGAAAATGAAAGATAATCGGTACAAGTTGAAAGTCAACTAGAAAATGACATACAACTTGAAGAATATATATACAACTAGTAGTAGATGAAATACAACTTATAGAAGGTGAAAGACAATAAGAAAAAGATGAAGACAATCAGAAAAAGATGAAAGACAATCAGAAAAAGATGAGAGACAACTAGATGAAA